>OW285237.1:120584012-120769504 GCA_935421215.2 Melolontha melolontha | reverse complement strand
GTAAATAACTGTATATAAAAAAACTGTTGATATTCTTGAATGTGAAAGGTGTGTAAATAAACAAAGATTGCGTCATGCTGGATCTGTTTTTCTTAACCCTCTCACATAAGTGACCTGGGAAGAAACCCCCGTAGATAAGTAATGTTATTGAGAGCAAAAACTGAGCGAGTCAGGGCAGGTGTTAAGATCACTACTAATTTTCTTCTCCCCGATCTTCCGGTGTAAAACCCATGTTAACGTCCGGGTTACTCGAAAACTATGTAAATTTGTTCAAAATATTATTTACATGTCTTTAAAATTACAACAATTTCTAATAATATTTGCCGTAGTTATTACGACTTTTCTTATCGTTTACGTAGGTTCGATCTGACAAATTTCTTAGATAATATCCATTAACATTTAGAGGATAAAAGATGTAATGTTATAAATAACACTATTAGACAGCCGACAACTCTGCGCATCTAAAGACATTCATTATAAACAATTCGGTCCACCTTAATTTTAATAATTAATTATTTAGTAGAAAAAGTAAACACAAAAATGTGTGTTTTAACGAGAATTTTCAGATAAAAATTCACATAACTTCGAACGCTAAAAAGTCATACTTTGAATAGTTTTACCAATGAAATTATGTAAGTACTTAGGTCAACAGGTAGCGATGTACAAAATTTCAAACACCTTTACTGTCGGAGATGAGCTCCACGACGATGCAAAAGTTAATGTATACAGCAGGACGGCTGCTGTATCAATTGGTCTGTTGCGCACGTAAGGGGCGGGGCCTCATACAAACCGGTTCCACGGTTCCTCGTACATATAAGCCGTACATTTTTCTATCACGATAACTCCTCCAAACCAGACACGAATTCCCTTCGCTCCGCCCTTCTCCCTGGATCAACCTTCCGCAAATTCCGGTTGCTCCCACTCCCGCACCAAACCGTCAACCTACAACAACAACCCCACCCATCCTCAAACCAACTCAACCTGAGCAATCCACAGCTCAGGAAGACTTCGATTTCCAAAATATCAACACCGGCGCATTGGTCGCTCTAATTTTCAAAATCAGCAAGAGCCTCAAAACAGTAAAATATCTCAACTTTTCAATTCTGCCCATGTATAGACAACCTAACAAACCTTCATCGTTAAAGATTGGAGCATGGAATGCATGCTCCCTACTCCCAAAGATCCTGAGTCTCACAGAATTCGCCTAACACCACAACTTGATCGTTATTCTGGTGAATGAAACTCACCTTCGAGCCGCAAACGCTCCACACATTCCAGGCTATACTTTGTATAGAACTGAGAGGAGGAGGTACGGCCATCTTTATTAAACGTTTCTTGCCAGATCACGAATGCTTTTCCCCCAATTCTTATGGAATTTGAATCCACGAGTATCAAAATCCAAACAAGGCATGGAGATCTTAAGATCATCTCCGCCTATAAACGGCCTCAAGCACCCCTTCTGCACGAAGAGCTAGATGCCCTTCTCGACGAGAATATTCCCACCATCACTGCTGGAGATCTAAATTCCAAACACCCAGCATGGAACTCGAGTCCGCAACCGTGCTGGAATTTCTCTTTTTCGTACACGGAAAGGAACAATATCATTGTCGATGGTCCCATTGAGCCCACACACTACGGACCAAATGGAGCGCCTGATGTCCAAGACGTCATGGTGGCCAAAGACTTTTTCTTTGACCACACCATCACAGCGCTCCCAGACCTCGATTCAAATCACGACCCAGTAATCATCGAACTGGGTCAAAAGACTCCCCCTTCTGAGAGATACAGAATTGTCATGTCCTGGCCACCATTTTCTAAACACCTCCGGAATAATCTCGCTCTGATTCCCTTCATTAACAATGTCCAGAAGTTGGAAGAAGAAGTCGAACGCTTCACCAACTCTATCCACCACGCCAGGGAATTCGTTTCAAGCCGAATTCCCGCAAACAACCAAAGCTCACCTCTTCCTCGAGATTTGGTTGAACTTATCAGACGGCGAAACCCCTCCAGAAGAACCTACAGTCGTACACTACACCCAGACGACAAACGAGAGTGGAACAGACTGTCTGTCGAAGTCAGGTATGCTCTAATCAATCATAGGAATCAGACGTGAAGAGAAACTATGGATGATCTGGACGAGAACCCAAAGATGTGGCAGGTCAAACGAGCCCTGGGGAGGAAACATCAATCTTCTGTCCCCTCAATCCACGGGAAAAACGGAATCGTCTACTCCCAAGATGAACAGGCAGAGGCGTTCGCCGATCATCTCGACCAAACTTTCAGCCCTACCTTCGACAACATTAACATCGAACATCTAGAGGAGGTAGATCGTGTCAACAGACAACTTGAGATTACAAAATTCCAAAAAAAATCCAAAATCCATTCTCAAGGATCTCCATGCCAAAAAGCACCAGGACATGAGAAAGTGAGCAACACCTGTCTGAAGGCGCTCCCCCGAAAGGACAAATGACGCGTCTCAACATCATCAACTCGGCCCCCGCCTGAGGCACTTTCCCACCGCCTGGAAAGAAGCCCGTATTATCATGATCAGGAAGAAGACGGAAAACGCTACTTTTCTCCAAAGCTACAGGCCCATAAGCCTACTTCCAACTATGGGAAAAGTCCTTGAGAAGACTATCCTCTCCCGACTCAAGGACAAAATCGAAGATCTGGACCTAATTCCAAATGAACAATTTTGAGTTAGGAAGAGCCATTCCACTACCCACCAGATCCATAGACTGGTACACCATATCACTTCGGGTTTCAATCTACGAGAAGCGACGGAAGCTATCCTCTTCGACGTGGCCAAAGCCTTCGACAGAGTCTGGCACGAAGGAATCATTTACAAGCTTATCCAGGCCAGCATATCCAAATCTCTAATCCACATCATCAAATCCTTCCTCAGCGATCGCTTCTCTGTTGTCCTAAAAAACTCCACCTCAGCCCTTCGACCTATGATTGCCGGAGTCCCGCAAGGTGCTTTACTCTCCCCTCTCCTATTCAATCTATACATTCATGACATCCCAAGATCCCCCAACACTCACCTCGCCTTATATGCAGATGAAACCCTCATATTCTCCCATTCCCGATCCCCCTGGATAATCCAACGACTCCAACAGGAGAATCTCCATCAATCCAGGGAAGAGCTCAGCCAACCTTTCCATGTACGACAGGGACATACCTGTCGTCCGAATGAAGTATTTTTTGAATATTCTCATTAATGGTTTTAGCAACTGTTGCCGCATCAACTGTATTTATAACTTTTGTTGCTATTACATATGCATTATATGGAATAGTTGGATGTGGTGTACTACATCCAACTATTCCATACAAGCTACAACATTTACCACACAGCGTCCTAATATATCGACAATTTCGTTGGTACTTATCCAGAGGTACTGATTTGAAAAATGGTTTCTAATGCATTCTACTGCTTTCGTGTAGCACTTAGAAACATAATATTTGCGTAAGGTGGATTCATTAGGAACATTTCAACCAGTATATTTTTGGAGAAATATTTTTAAAGTGGGATTGTTAAGTTTATTTAATGGAATATTGGCCGCCATAAAAGTTTCGCAGAGTTCTTCGTTAAAATTGTCAGATTCCAACGGTTCCAATTTCTGTGCATGTGTTTGCGATGCTAAGTGACGTTGTACGTGCGATTTCATGGAATTTTTTAAAGATATTTTACAGATTTTGCAATAAATTTCGGAATCACTGACAATGGACATATAATCAGTATGACCGTCAATCCAACTAGCCATTGTTTTACGATGCCGTTCTCGACGTTCTTCCATATCATATCTGGACGTGGGCGTGGACGTGGTGTCAGCGTAACGGTTTGAAGCTCAACATAGGAAAATGTTGCGTGGTTCGATTTTCAAAGAAAACAGATCTTTACCATTTTGATTATAATATTAATAATGAAGTTTTAACTTCTGATGGTACAATCAAAGACCTAGGAGTCATATTTGACAGCGGTTTAACATTCGTCAACCATATCATTAATATGTGCAAATCTGCTTCTGCTGTGCTTGGTTTTGTGTTGCGCAGCTCCAAATATTTTTCACAACCTGCAACTATTAAGCATATCTACCGTTCATTAGTTCGAAGTAAATTGGAATACGCTTCAATAGTCTGGCATCCCATCTATATTCATCATAAACTGAATGTAGAGAGTGTTCAGCGTCGTGTTTTGAAGTATCTTACTTTTAAAACGAGTGGTGAGTATCCTCCTAGAAATACTGACCATAACCTACTTATCAGGGAACATGATTTGGTGTTGCTGGATGTCCGGCGCGAAGTAACTTTTGGTAACTTTCTACGCAGTGTTGTACGTAATAACATCGATTGTCCTTCGATACTTGGAAGACTGTGTTTTGCTGTGCCTCAGTTTGTGTCTCGAAATTCTGCAACTTTTGCCTATCCCGTGTGTCGGAGTAATGCATTGGTGAGGAGTCCGATTTATCAAATGTGTAGATGTGGGAATAAATACTTTAGTGACATATTTTTCGAACCGGAGTTTAAAGTTTAATTTTTTTTTTTTTTTTTTTTTAAGTTAACTGTGTATTGGATATATTTTTGTTTGTTTGTTTTTGTAAATTTATTCATGTACGATACCTTTTCTTAGTGCCTATATTTGGCTTTGCTGTTGGGCGCTTAATAAACTATTATTATTATATCCGAAAAAGTAACATAAACAATGCGCTAGATCTAAATAAATGAAAACTAAAAATGTATGCGTAAGTTATTGAAACTTAACGAAATTCAGTATACACTTACGCCAAAATAATTTGGAGAAGTAGATTCAATCAAACGATATTAAACAGGATCTATCACAAAAATTACGATGTAATTATCGGTTAAAATTATGAAAAGAGGAAACTAACTTACACCACTTTATTTATCTTAGGAAATATAATCTAAATAGACTAAATTATTAAAACTCCACACGCTTCTATCTACGCCCATGAAAATAGAAATTTAACTGTAAATATCCAACAAAAAAACGTCGCAATTCTCTATGAAAACAGATGTGCGCGCTAGTGCATTCAATAACTGCGTGATGTACTTACAGATGTTGTAGACTATTTATATCGTCCGTCGTAATGACGACGTCATTTCAACCCGATATGTCCGGTCTCTACTTATTATACAAGATTGGAATGTAATACCAATTGTATTGTTAATATATATTGTTGTTTTTCGCCATTTAAACGAATTTAATGCATGTGATCCTTGTTAACGTATCTGTGTTGTATTTTTTTGAAATTATTATTTACAATATACCTACGTCTTAAACTTGTGAATTGTGTATTTATGAAAGAACCTAACGATTTTAGTGAAACTTCAGTGATATTACTTTCCCCAATATGTGTATAACATTTATGTGTAAAGATGTTACAAACTGTAACGAAAGCGCGAAGATGTCGTAAGCCATCGAGAGATTTTCCATTTAAACAAACGTCGAATAAATAAATAAATACTGTGTTTTATTTATCCGTAATATCTCTGCCATCATAATTTCACCAGACGCCTTACTTCAACGTAAGTTCTACGATTCTAAATAAAATCATTGCGTTATTTATTCATTAAGAATAGACTTTGTTGCTGACAGGTATTCTGTATAAGCACAGATCCCTAGCAACTGAATTGTTCCATGTCGGTGCTCGCTGAGCTTAGTCAAAGATGCAAACAATAGAGCTAGCACCGCCTACTTTATTTTCACTGTTAAACTTTAATGTTTTATCTTCGATACAAAAAATATTAGAATTATTTTTTAAAACAGAGCAACGATCTTCAGGTAATTCTAGGTTGGACCTGTCGTTGCGGTTTACTTTCTTTATTCTTATTAGTGGTCGCCTAATTGGTGAAAGGCATTGTCCATCGTTCTATTAATTAAGGCTATTTGGCCGCTTCTATATTTCTGTGACTTCCTTAACGATTCTTACCTGCAAGTGAGTGTTTCTAGGCAGTGTTGAAATGACATGAAATACTGTGCTAGTGACGAAGTGGCTTACCGTTTCTATACCGCTAATTTATACTCTCCCCTTCTTACACTGATTTTTCGATTCGTCTGACCTACATATGACTGGTCAAAATCCGTCCATGGTATTTCGTATATCCTCTAACGGTATTTTGTTTTTATAGTTCTAAAGGGCTCTACTAACACCATCCGTTGTACCCTTTATGTAGGGTAGAAAAGTCATTATTATTTACGACTGTAGAGATATTTCTCTACATATGTTGGACAACATTTTTAATAGTATAAGACGACCGAATCTGTCTTGAAGTGGATGGAGATCATTTTAAACATCCCTTATATTGCAATGTACTTTAGATGTGAAATATGTTGATTTTTTAAACCATTATGTTAAACAAGGTATAATCATTATTTTAAAATCAATATGCTATTTTTTTATAAATCGAGGACTTACTATTTTGCAAATAATGAACTGAACTTAATTTTTGGAAATATCTTAATAAAAGTATATACGAGGGCGGATATATATATATATATATATATATATATGTTTTCTTTCAGGTTTCCGCAGGTAGTAGTATGTGTTGTAACTGGATTCCGGGTTTTCTTCCGCATTTCCATTGTTTAGTCTTCGTAAAGACCGTGTCCAGAAAGCAGCACCGGTCTTTACAAAGACCAAACAATGGAAACGCGGAAGAAAACCCGGAATACAGTTACAACATATATATATATATATATATATATATATATATATATATATATACATACAAGATAAAAATATAAGTATTTCTTGGGAGTAGTGGCCAGGTAATTAAAACAATATTTTATTTATGTTTACGTTTCGGTTCTATATATAAAACCTTTTTCACAACTGTAATATTTATTAAAGTGCTAAAATGATAGGAGTAATACTAAAATAAATGTTCTTACTAATTGTGTTATTAATATATTGCATCTCGCTTTATATGGATGCATTTCAAAATTTGAAAAATACGACTAATTTGTGTGTTAGTTGACCGTATTCGGAATGTCTGGTTCATATCGTAATTTGATGTGTGGAAATGTAGGTAGTGTCACCATGATGGTGACACTACCTACATTTCCACCCGTCAAATTACGATGATGGTTTAAACTGTTCTCGGACATGTGTTTTTTTAAATTTTATTTTTGTAATGTATATATTGTCAATATACGGGCGGTATTACAAAATAGATAAGTATATTGTAGACAGGTTATTTGTGTCTCTTCTGTCGTTTATGGAATTTGTATGTCGATACTTTCTAATATATTTCTTGCCTTGTTATTTTTTCCAAAATTAATTATAGAGACTTTATGGAAATTGAAAGTGTGATTGGTTTAGAAGCAGCCCGGATGCTAGAACACACCGTCAACAAAACGAAGGAAATTAAACCAAACATGTACAACTAAACAGTAGCATCACTAAAATAGAAAAAAGATTGTATTTTCACGAAGGCTGATAAAGGTAACGCAGTTGTAATTTTAAATAAAGTTGATTATATTATGGATGTAGAGCTAATTTTACAGTCTGGTCCGTATATTAAAGTAAAGAAAGATCCGTTAAATATTTTCGTAAAAAACATTAGTAGAACCTTGAATGATGCACCTTATTATTAGACAAAAAACAAAAACATAAGTTAAAAATCAGTAACCCAAAAATACCACATTTATATTACCTACCAAAAATCCACAAACCAGGGAATTCTTATCGCCCAATTGTCTTGAACATAAACTCTCCCACCTATGATAAAACTTATTTCCTTCGAAGTAGTGTCCCTGTTTCCAAGTGTTCCGATAGATACTACTTTAATTATACTGAAAGATTTTCTAGAATTCAATTCGATCTCTTCCAATTTAACAAACGAATACATAAAGCTAACAACACTTTGCATGGATCAAAACGCTTTCTCTTTCAACAATAACTTCTATAAACCAACACATGGCATAGCTATGGGCAATCCTCTATCATCTTTCTTAGCAAACCTATTTTTGAATAACCTTGAAAATAAAGTCAAAGCTAATTGTGGCATTTTTCCTAAGTTTTGGGCAAGATATGTAGATGATGTGTTTGCAGTGATACCCGAATCTTTCAATACGGAGGCTTTCTTAGATATTTTAAATAAACAATATCCCTCAATATGTTTCACGCACGAATTAGAAAAAGATAAAACTTTACCCTTTTTAGATTTAAAAATTTCATTATCAGACAATATTTTTCAATTTGACATCCACAGAAAAGAAACGCCTACAGACAATTACATTCATAAACACTCGTACACTTTTCACAAATATAAAGAGAGCAGTTTTTATTTTTTAATCAACAGATTACCGTCAATCCCTCTATCTCCCTATGAATTTTAAGAAAGAATTGGACTACCTAGTTAAAGTTGCAGAATCGATTGGTTACGACAAACAATTACTATTGAAAATTAAAAACAAACTAGAAGAGAAAAGGCTCGAAACTTCGAAAATCATTCTTAACACCAGACACTTTGAACAACAATACAAAATACTGTAAGATATCATTTCATAAAAATTGGCATAACAGCGTAATAAAGCTGTTTAAAAAATACAATTTAATTGCAGCTTTCTTCAACAATAATAAGTTACAACAGTGTCTAAAAACAAAAATTGATCCGTTGAAAGAGTCGGATATTACAAAATAACTTGTAATTCTTGTCCAAAATTATACATCGGGCAAACCAGAAGAAATGTTCAAACACGATACAAAGAACGCATGGCTCATGTTAATTTACACAACATAGAAAAGTCAGCATTAGCTCTGCATCATACAGATACAGGTCACAACTTCAATTTAGAAAATGTTAGTTTAGTTAAAAAAAGCAGTAATAGAAACTTAGACATGTGGGAATACATGAAAAAACACAAAAATTACCTTCTAAATAATGATATTTCACCCCTCAATAATAAACTGTTATCATGTATACCGACATCATTAAATACTTAAGACATCTTGTAAACACGTACTAAATTCTTCATTCACATTAATATTTTATATTGTAATCCCTAATCCTTTTGCCGTTAGTCCAACCCGATGCCCCCTTTGGTTTCATATATATTTGGTATTTCCCCATGAACTCATTCTCAGAAATTGTATTAGTTTCAAGATTCATCGTAATTTATTATTAATTTGTTTTCACCCTACCTCTAATTTTTCTGTATACGATGTATTTTCATATTATATATTGTCTCGTAGATATTATGTTTAAACAGTACTACTGATTATGTGTGCAGAGCACACGAAATGTACATTTAGTTTATTGAAACTATTTTTGTGAAACTATTTTTGTGAAAAAAGTATTTTGATTTATTTCGTTATTGCTTGATGTGTTTTTTTAAGGCTGCACTATTATTTGAGAATTTGTGTCGATTTAAACGTTCTTGTAGATCTTGTGTTGTTCGGCCGGTGGTGTATTCACCTTTGCAGTCGTTCCATGCGATTTCATAAATGTGTTTTTTTTTAATGTAGCTAATATGACTCTTAATTTTGAGTGCATGTTGTTGAGATTATTGGAGTTTTTGAGAGCTACTTGTATGTTAAATGGGGTTAAGATTTTGATTATTTTTTCTAACAGGTTTTTATATAAGGAATTTGGACATATTTATAAGTAGTTTGTGGGTTGTTTTCTTTGGTTCTTGTTTTATTTGTGTTATAGTGTTGATATAATTTTTGTTTTATTATTTTGTTAATGAATGGGAGGGGATAATTGTTTTTTGTAGAGAATCTTTTATTTGTGATAGGATTTCTGATCTGAAGTCTAAGTTTGTTAGTTTAAACGCTCTATTAATTAATCCCGTTGCTATATTCTTTTTGTGTGACCTTAGTTGGCGTGAATCAAACTTCAAAGAACGATAAAATGTAGTTGGTTTGTGGTATAATTTTGTTAAAATCTTTTTTTCGGTACGTATTAAGGTCAGACCTAAGAAGCTAATTTTTGAAGTATTTTCTTTTTCTATAGTGAACTGTAGTTTTGGATTAAATGAATTAAATTTCTTTAATATGTATTCTGAATCAGAGGAGATGCAGGGTTTAAAATTTAATTTTGAAATTATTTTCTATTCTAGTTCTTCCAGTACAAGTTGTGCAATGACACTGGGCAAGAGATGGGCTATCCCATTCCACAGCCGTGTGTTTGTTTGTAGTAATGGTTGTTATATTGGAAGTATGTTGTGTTTAGGGTTAACTTTTTTAATTCTTCAAGTGTTAGGAGTCTGAAATTTGGTAGTTGGTTCCAATGAGTTTCTATTGTTTTTATGGCAGCGTTGGTGGGTATATTACATCGAAACAACATTCAAGGAAACAACAAAGTTTTCAGGGATTTCTATATTGTTTAGGAAATGTTTAAAATCATAAGAGTTTTTTAAGTAATATTGATTTTTGTCAGTAATGTTGGAAATAGAGGTAGCCAAAAATTTGGATAATTTGTATAATATGTATATATATATATATATATATATATATATATATATATATATAATATTTTCGTGACCTTGGTATTATATGGTAAACTTAATCAGTCGGCGATTAAAGGTCTTGTTTATTACTTCAAAGTATATATATTCAAAAAACCCTACATGTTTCGGCAATTATGCCTTTATCAAGGATATAAAATATAGATGACAGAATATAAATGTCAAATCATTGAGTTGCTATGGTTTAAATTATTCAAAGATACATTCCAATTGATAATAATAAATCATGCCTTAGTATCCCAAAAAATAGATAGCAAGGTGTGAACATATGTGTTGTTCGCTGCTAGCAATTTGTGTCTCTTTCTGGGTATGAACTTGTGTGTTGGTTGCTGCTGGCAGCTTGCGTCTGTCTATGGGTGTGTGGTTTGTGTGAGCGCGTAAGTGTAGGGTTTTGTATGTTTGTGCGCTCGTGCGTGTGTTTAGTGACCGGTCGCGTAAATTTAGAGAGATCGGATAACCAGCCGTTGCGTAGGGTCGCCAATCCTTTCCCGGCAACTTCTTTACATTTCCGTGCAGAACTTCGACGGCCCGACCCCCGCCCCAACGAGGCAAGGCGCAGACCAGCGAAGCGCACCCTATACGGGGTTACTCATCGCCAGCCGAGGGAACACTCTTAGTGGCTCCCTCGGTCGACGACGGTCACACTTTGTGCCATCTTAACGTTTTCCGCCGAAGCGGGGGCATTGCACACACGTCGAACGTGTGTGTGCTGTTAACGGCAGCCTAGCCAGGTTGCCGTCCAGGACCGGTCCTAGTGGTGTGTGCATTGCGTGGCGCCGTGATTAGCGCCGCGTAGCTTGGTTCCTCACTCCTGCTGGAAAGGCGGAATGGCACCTGTCCGCCCATCGGGCAGACCCCCCTAAAGTTTGGTAGCGCATATGCTAGGCTACAACCCAGTAGAGGACCACATCAGAAAAAAACAGAAAACGGGGAAAGCCAGGAAAAAGCAAGACATGAGTTATTATTACGTATGCGCCCGTGGAGCGTCTTAAGATGCAAAATTGTTGGCATTCGCCTTAAACGAGAAAGAAAACCACGAAAACCTACTCGGACAACCAGACAGGAATCGAAGCACGGAACAGTCAACATGATAAGCAAATGTATATGATATGTAAATGTAATTGATATTTAAATAACTTAAGTTATATAACACAAAAAAATATATATATTATGATGGTAAATTGTAGATCGTTACACAATTAAGTTATAGTATATACTGCTTAATTTTTTTATATCATTTCTGTTGTTAATTGAATTTTTTTCCAGTTTAATACTAATCATTTCTTTAATTTGTCTTTTCATTGTGTGTTGTTCTTTATCAATTATCTGTGTTTTGATTCCTGTCTGGTTGTCCGAGTAGGTTTTCTTGGTTTTCCTTCTCGTTTAAGGCGAATGCCGACAATTTTGCATCTTAAGACGCTCCACGGGCGCATACGTAATAATAACTCATGTCTTGCTTTTCCCTGGCTTTCCCCGTTTTCTGTTTTGTGCTGATGTGGTCCTCTACTGGGTTGTAGCCTAGCATATGCGCTACCAAACTCTAGGGGGGTCTGCCCGATGGGCGGACAGGTGCCATTCCGCCTTTCCAGCAGGAGTGAAGAACCAAGCTACGCGGCGCAAATCACGGCGCCGCGCAATGCACACACCACTAGGACCGGTCCTGGGCGGCAACCTGGCTAGGCTGCCGTTAACAGCACACACACGTTCGACGTGTGTGCAACGCCCCCGCTTCGGCGGAAAACGTTAAGATGGCACAAAGTGTGACCGTCGTCGACCGAGCTAGCCACTAAAAGTGTTCCCTCGGCTCCCGATGAGCAACCACGTACAGGGTGCGCTTCAATGGTCTGCGCCTTGCCTCGTTGGGGCGGGGGTCGGGCCATCGAAGTACTGCACGGAAATGTAAAGAAGTTGCCGGGAAAGGGTTGGCGGCCCTACGCAACGGCTGGTTATCCGATCTCTCTAAATTTACGCGACCGGTCACTAAACACACGCACGAGCGTACCAACATACAAAACCCTACACTTACGCGCTCACACAAAACCACACACCCATAGAGAGACGCAAGCTGCCAGCAGCAACCAACACACAAGTTCATACCCAGAAAGAGACACAAATTGCTAGCAGCGAACAACACATATGTTCACACCTTGCTATATATTTTTTGGGATACTAAGGCATGATTTATTATTATCAATTGGAATGTATCTTTGAATAATTTAAACCATAGCAACTCAATTATTTGACATTTATATTCTGTCATCTATATTTTATATCCTTAATAAAGGCATAATTGCCGAAACATGTAGGGTTTTTTTGAATATATATACTTTGAAGTAATAAACCAGACCCTTAATCGCCGACTGATTAAGTTTACCATATGTATATATATATATATATATATATATATATATATAGTGTAGCTTAACAGGCCGTTCAGGCTCACAGCTGTGTAATATTTTTCCATATCCTTCGATCTTTCGCTATGTCTTCCAGTTTACCACATGTTTTTCTCTCAGGTTTTCTAGCACTGCTTCCCTCCATCTTTTTCTTGATCTTCCTCTTTTTTTCTTACATCGGCTCCCTCCACGCTGGTTGTTTTGGTATCCTGTCTTCCGTCATCCTTTCCAAATGTCCCAGCCATCTCAGTTTCCCAGCTATTATTACTTTGGTCCTCGATATATGCTATATACTTCTTCGTTCGTTCTTCTTATATAACCTTCTTCCGTTCTTTTTCCTCCAAGGATTCTTCTATCTCATTCCTATCTTCCTTCCTATCTCATTACCCGTTCTTTCTGATATTTGTTTATCACCCATGTCTCACATCTATATAGTAATGTTGGTCCTAAAATAGTTTTATATATTCTGAATTTAGTTTTCCTGGATATATGCTTTGACCTGATTAGGTGGTTTACCATTCCTGCACTTTTATTAGCTTTTATTATTCTCATGTTGATTTCCTTTTCTTCTTCGCATCTGGCTGCTATTAGCGCCCCCACGTAATTAAATTCTTCCACTCTCTCAAATTCCAAATTCCTTTTTCAGTCATTACTTTACAGATCCCATCATTATTTTGTTTTCCAATTCTCATTATTTTACTTTTTTCCTGATTTATCTCTAAACCCATCTTGCGCGCCGCTGCTGTCAGCCTTTTTGATATTTCTATCAATTCATATTCCATTCTTGCTATTATCGCCATGTCATATGCATAGCAAATGACCTAATGACTTTTGTTCATCAAGTGTCCCTCTCTATTAAGGTTGCTATCTCTTTTAATATTTTCTAGTGCCAGGTTGAACAGCAGCGGGATCGCCTTGTCTGAGTCCAGTCGCAATATCAAAGTCTTCCGATGTCTCTTCTCCGATATTTTTACTAATTGCACTATTTTCGATGGAACTGCAAATTCAATCATTATCTGTATTATTTTTTTTCTAAAGCTGAGCCATAGGCTTTTTAGAAGTCCAAGTAAATTACACTTGCTGGGATATTGTTTTCAAAGCATGAGGTTAACACTTCCTTCATTGTGAAAATCTGGTCAGGCTTGCCAGGCTTGATATTGTCCTATCAAATCTTCTGCAATGGGTTCCAACCTCTTTTACCATCACCAGGATTTTGTATGCTGTATCTAGTAGAGAGATTCCTCTATAATTATTACAGTTAGATACACCTCTCTTTTTTGGAATAGGTATGATTCATTTTTTCCGGCATTTTTTCGCCCCTCCAAATATCTATTTAGTGCAACACATTTCTCCAAACGATAAATCCATTTCTTCATTCCGTTCATGAAAAAAAAGTTTCTTGTTTCCTGTTGATCCAATTGCGAACAGCAGTCGAAACTTCAGAGTCTGATGAAAAATGTTGACCTTTCAATACCTCCTCCAAATCTGAGAATAACCAGAAATCTAAACGTGTTAAATGAGGACTGTACGGAGGGTGAGTGGAGTACCTCAATCGATTCTAACACCTCCTCATTGACCTTTATCACATGCATATTGGTAATCAAGGTCAATTAGGAGAGGTTATGATCATCTGAGGGCGGGCAAGGTCATTTGAAGGTCAAGATCACGCCCAGGGCGATTCGAGATCAAAGTTGCAGACGGTCACTACCCCGCCAAGAGGTTTTTAAACTAATTAACACGAAGGAAGGTATGAGTAAGTTAAGGTTAGGGTAAAGGGGACAAACTTATGCTAAGGTTAATACAGGGTAAGGAGAAATATGAGATGAAGATTAAATAGGAGTTTCCAGAATGAGTTGAGATAGAGGAGGTTCTGACTAATTGAAAGTTATGGTTAATCGAACGTCAAGACAAAATAATGTTAAAATTAGTAGGTTTGAGAGGTGGCGAGAAAGATGAAAAAAATATCAGAGTTCGGACAATGTTAGGGTATATAAAGTTTGCTTGTTTTAAGTAGATGGCAGTATTTAGGAATATGTTAAAGTGGAGGGGCACCGATTACGTGGTGCTTTTTCATTTTTGTAAGGAATGAAGAAGGCACGGAACGCAATGGTAAGAAGGTGGATTGGTAAGAAGAAGGGTGTTTTAGAAAATGCTAGAGGTAAATATCAGAGTTTAATGAAGTCTGTAAGGAGAATAAAATATCCACGATCTAGGGTAATTGCAATATCAAAAACAGCACTAGATGCTAGAAGATCATTAGGTGGACGGGCAGCAGCAATTGCAAAAGCAGTAAGTTCTGCAAAAGCTGAAAGGGTCAATTAAAGGAAGCAAAGCGGCTTAATATTGGAATATGGAACTATGGAATCAAAATCTGAGAGTGACTTATATGTAAAACCGTAGAAGTCTGGGTGTGATGTATCTGTTAGAAGTGGATTATATGTAGAACCGTAAAAAACTGATAAGCAGTTTACCTCGAAGACCTTTAACAGAAAAAGATTTGTGAATGTATGTTCAAAGGTGGAGAATTGGGAAATTTCGGGGTATTTTTAGTAGAGATGTTCTACCGAGAATTATGCATAAAGGGATGAATGGAATAGTACAGTTGGATTGACGATTTTAGGGAAAACACTCATTGGGTAACATATAAAAAAAATAATGCTGTAATAAAATATTTTGATAGCAATGGTGATTTACGACCTCCAACCGAAATTGGGAAGCATTTATTGTCGAATGGTGGTGGTGTTGTACAGCATAACTATAAAAGACATCAAGATAGTAACAGTGAAAATTATTGTAATTTATGGTTATTTCTTTTGAAAGGATTTGTAAGAAAGAGCTTTTTGTGGTTATTTTATTAAGTGTTAGTGTAACTATAATTGAATTTATAATATTGAATTTAAATAATAAATGGAAGGAGATGGTAATAGAAGTGTGCATAATTCGGCTTTCGTTTTAACACGGAAATGATCTGAGGTGGGTTGTGTATTGAATCCACCTATATATTTAAATGGTGAATGCGGCTGTGTATGCTAAGTTTACAAACTTATAATTTTATACCAAATATAACAAATAAAGATAATGTTTTTAAATATTGTTTATGTCACAAATTAAATCCAGTGTGTGGATGGAGATAATTATTTGGAAGTGTACTTATGATATAATGGATTTACAGAAATATATTCAGGAACAACTACGAGTTGCGGAAGGCGAATAACATTATTTTTTATTAACTGGCAATAGTAATACTATGAAAATGTTTATGAAGGCTTCAATGGATATTGATTTTGGAGTTGAAAATTCAATTGGTTCTTTTATAAAAAGTTAATGGGACGATAGATACCAGTATATAGTGATGAAGTGGTTGACATAAATAGAATTAGTGTTATTGATATTATATGTAATGTTGTAGGTGGATCATATATTAATAGTGAATTATCGCATCTTTTGTGTCATTTTTCTCCAAAGGTTCCACCAGGTTTTAAGATTATAGAGATTCCGAAAAAGAAAATTTATATGCCTCTAAATAATGTGTTATAGGATATTATTCGAGCTGTAAATCAGATAGGTCAAACAATTGATTTAAGAGGTGAAGAGATGACGATATATTTGAGGATCAGGAGACGTTAGGTCTCCTGATCCTAATCTTTTGTGTTTTAAGAATAGGAAATGATTTTTTGAGAGAATGTTTGTAAATATTAGTGAACATTTAAATAATTTATGGATAGTATTATTAGAGTTGTTGATAATAATATTATTATAATAATTAATAAATAAATAATAGCTCCCGTATTATCGTGCGTTCAAAAAAACCCGGCCTCTAGTAAGCCATGATTTATAAGTAACATCAAAAAGTATGTCGTAACTTCACTAATACGAATTTCTTAAATGACAGTTACATCTAAATGACAGACGGTTTTAGAAAATTGCTAGATTATTATCGTCCTGTAATGGGTAAATCAAATTCCGTGTCATCGTTTTTACTAGATAACACTAATGACATTAATATTTAACAATTCAGAACGGTGCGGTTAAGTTACGACATACCTAAAGCTTTCATGACCACCTCTGAGGCTGCTTTTTTTGAACACACGATAGCCTTGCAGACCCTTGGGGTAGTAACATTGTAGGTTTGTTACAACTTAAGCCGTTTTGTACAACTAGGATGGTAACGTGACTAGCGCTGTGCATCGACCGCCTATTAGTACATCAAGTTTTACCTCCAACCTCTCCTCATTTTTTGACAGCCTAAGTCGTACTGAGACCGAAAAAACGCCTCGATATTATTGGCTTGACCAGGGTTTGAAACCAGTCTATCCGATTCATAGTCTAATGATCTGCCACTAGATCAACACGGTTCTAATATTATAAATTATAGAATATTGAGGAGAAGTGGTGTTAATAAATTGTGGAAGAGGAATGGAAAATTTTCACGGAAATTAGTGAATAAGTTGTGGAGTTGGTGGGGTGAGGGTATAAAATCGTTTAACAGAAGGTTTTTGAGAAGTGTGAGATATAAAGTTTTGGTGTAGGTCTATTTCAGTAAACGGAGTTTTGACATGTCGATTTTGAAATACTAAGAAGTAAAGAGAGGTTTACATTTCAGTATAGTATGAAATTTGTCTGCATGAAGTTTGTTGTGAAAGTGTGTTAGTAACAATTTTGGAAATGGAAATATTACATGTTTTAAGGAAGGTTCGAGTAGATAACTCTATTGTAGAGTTGTAATATCATAATCATGTTCCGTTTATTTCACCAAAATATAGAAATAATGAAATTAAAATTGTGGTTCCAGAAATAGATAAGTATACTTTACCATCGGAGTCTGAATTGTTTGAGGGAACGTTACAACTGGTTAGTGAAGAAACTCAAGCTAGTGCTACAGCGTTTTGAATTAATAATGCGGCAGCGTTTTTGTTTAATAATATGAGATATGTAATTAGTGAAGTGGAGGTAAAGATCGACTATGAAAGAATATTTTTCTTATAGTATAAGTTATATAAATAAATTGGAAAATTGTAGTTGGAAGTTTTATACAGGAAGGGCCCCGGTTTTAGATAGCAAAGAAAAATTTAGTATATGTATACTATTGAAGATGTTAATGGGTTTTGCAGAAGATTTTAGATGTGTTATTTTTAATGTATCTCAAGAGTTGGTGTTAAAGAGATGTGTTAATGATAACAATGAAATATATAATTCAAATGCTAATGTTAATAAGGGTGTTACGTTAATTATTGATGCTAATGCATGGCGGGTACCACATGTTAAAGTTGTATAGGTCAGGATTTAGTATTAATGAAATTAACGATGAAAAATGCTATAATAGAAATAACGGGTGTTCATTTGAAAAGTCAATCTAGTAGCATGTGATTTACTGAGAACATTTTGAAGTATGTCGTAAATTAAAATTTACTACTTAACCTACGAAGTCGTATATTTTGACAGTTTCATACATACAAATAAATAACAAATGTGATTGACATTATCAAATGTCATTTGGATTTACGTTTACGGAACAACAAACACATACTAATATATATGCGTCTTATTCTATCAAAATTTCAAAGTAACCTAGATTGACTTTTCAAATGAACACATGTTATTTTTAGAAGATGGGTAATTCATGAAAATCCAGGAATTCCCGAGACAATAAGACATAGTTGGGCTATTAAAACTGCTCCATACTTAGAGACGCCGACATATATTATTTTGGTTTTTCAGACTGGAAAGAAGGGGAAGTTTGATGCAATTATTTTAACTGAAGTGACAGCTTATTTAAATGGTGAAAAGTATCCATATGAAAATGTTGGGTTGATTTCGATGAAAATTGTGTGGCTGTTTTATACAATATATATGCCAGATTTCAACAAGTTTATTGTGGTCATGACTATACTGAGCCGATGTTGAAATAAAGTCAATTTAAATTGTATTCATTAATTGGTATTGACATCAGAAAGGGTCTTATACATAGAAGTGGTGTGGAGATTGGAACTAAATTTACGGCGAATGATAATATACCTAAGGATACAGTGATGTATTGTTTGATATTGCATAATAAGGTGGTACAGCGCCAGTATCAGTGTATTTGTTTGAGATGTAAGGTGGGTGATGCGAAATGTGGTTAATATATTTTATGGATGTGGCTATACAGTCTACAGTTGTTGATTCGGTGACAAGATTGTTTTGGTTAAAAGATTTAAGTGGAAAGAAATATAAATTATAGATTTTCAATGGTACAGATTTAATAATTACAGTTTGATGCCTAAAAAGTTGGCTACTTATTATAATGAATTAGAGGACACATTTTATATTTAAATCAGCTTTGAGCTTTGGTGTACTAGCAGAAGAATATCGTCGAGTTATAAGATATAATTTTAGTTGTCATCATAGTTTGAAGTGGGAAGATTGTTATTTAGTTGCAGGTGAGTTCGATAATATAATTAAACGATTGTGTAGAGATGTCGAGTGTTTGTGAAGGCTAGAGAAAAAATGAAATTTTTGAAGCATATTATAGATCTACGAATAGTAAATTTAGTATCGTAAAAGCAGAAAAAAATAGAAAAGGGGAACCAAGTTGTAGTTTTCATGCCAGTAATTACGTTGTTTGTGCCTTATCTAATGTAGAACGATTGTATAAGTTTCTGCTAGAAATAAGTTGAAAGATAAAGAAGTTGGTTATATTTGTTGCAATGGGTTATGTTATGAAAAGTTATGTTGTTGGGAGAGTTGGTAATATGGTTCGACCGCTTGAAATTGATGGATTTTTTTCTAGAGTGGATGATGATGATTTAGTTTATGTTCAAAAGACGTATTAATGTATAATGTCGGATGTTTATATTTAGAATTTATTTGGCGTCGATTGCCTAGAACTTATAAAGAAAATGTTGATTTAGTTGAATGTAGACCATGTTTGAGTAGTTATTTGGCGGAGGGTGATGCAGTTGATGGGCTCATTAGGAGAAGAAATTATTATATGTGTAGACAGAATGACTTGTAGTTCTTGTATTATCATATTGTATTGATATTTGAAATTATAAATAAATATTTGAGTTTAGTATTTTGGATATTATTGATCTCATATTAGAAATGGAATATAAAAGGATGCAGTGATTTAAATGAACGTATTAAAATAAACATATTGAATAAAAGAATTGGAAAATGGAAAAGAGAAAAAAAAGGAAATAAAAAGGACACGTAGAAGGATATGAGTTATGCATGATATGAGGAGTGTCCGGGAGAGGGGTTGTGTGGGAGTATATGAGTGAAAAGAACAAAAGGGAAAAAATAAAAGGGAAGAAAAAGGGAAAAATCAGAGAAAAGAAGAAAAAGGGAAAAGAGAAGAAAATATAAAAAAGAGAGGGAAAAGGATTCAGGTGATGCGGGGTGGTCAGGGTTGGAGGCGAAAGAGAGCCGGACGAGCTCCCAAACCAATTCATACCGGAGCGACGTCACGGAGGGGCTCCCCCCTCCACCAGTAACCTACATTCGAAAATTTCTCCCTCTACTTTTCGTAGAAGAACAGAAGAATTTAGGAATTTTTCCGATGCTCAAGGCCCCACTTAAGACGTAAAAGGTCAATCTGGCATCAATGCAAAAAATGCGGCGGAATTTTTAGCGAATATATGCAAATTTGCACATATAGGATGTAGTAGGTCAATGGAAATTTCTAAAATGCAAATTTACATAATTAATTGATATTACTTTCATGTAAATACGAGTTAGTTTTTTACTTACATAAACTTAAAGAAATTTGACAATGGTAAGCAAACATCTATATTTAAAATCTCTTTATATTTGTTTTCCTGTATTTATTTGTTCAATTATTTGTAATTCACTGTAACATATTTAATATATTTATTATATCTGAACAAAATTTCAAATATACTTGTATTTGAAAATTAATTATTTTGCAGTATTCATTATGATTAAAATAACATTTTTTAAATTAAAAGATAAATAGAAAAGTAATTTATGATTTGAATAATTTATTTTAAATTTTAAAATTAAAAATCAGTATTCGAAATTGAGAGTATTATTGATTCTCCTTATCGATTTTTATTCTATGATATATTGAAAGTTGATATTGATTAAAAATCAAGATTTGTATTTGATTTAATTCCTAGAAATATTTCCAATTCAAATTATTTAATGCAAGAGCTAGCGCAACTGGAATTTTGATAATTCAGATAAAATACTGTCCTCCACCATCAACTGCGCTACCTTCAGCATCAACTGCGCTACCTACCGTTGCCCCTGATCCAGTTGGAACAATTATGACGGCAGTTGTAATGAGAGCTATTAGTGTGTTTGTTCCTACTATGACAGAGCAACTTGAGACGCCCAACGGTGTTGTCTCAAGTTGCTACTATTGCACCACTGAGCACTGCTGAAACGAGTAGAGTAAGAGGAAGTTTAAATGAATGACTAAAAAAATGACAATACCAACGAGAACGATACCAACACCGGCAGCAACGACGACGAGAACAACAACGAAGAAAACAACAACAACAAGAACAAAAAAAACAACGACGAGAACAACAACAACGTCAACTGACAAACACTACAAATACATGGACGCATACAGCTGCATGGACGCATGCAATTGCTTCTACGCCGGGTATTCCGGGTACTACTTCTGAGTAGACACTCACTGTATTAATGTCATTTTTATCCATGTCAACTTAAATATGTCATTAATAAATTGTCGTTTATAATTTGAAATTCTTTGAAAAAGGCATTAATTGCTGAAACATGTAAGAGATTATTTTAAATATATACATATTAAAGTAAACCAGACCTTAAATCGTCGACTATCTAAATCTGCTATAATATAAAAAGGTTAAGAAATAAATATATATATATATATATATATATATATATATATATATATATATATATATACATATATATATATACAAAGAATTCAAATAAATTTTACCTCAAAGTAGCCCTTGGAAATTATGATTATGTCTTAGCTTGTTACTAATTTTAATAGGAATTTTGTTGGTTATGAGATGAGATATTTGATTGAAATGACAAATGTCAAAATAATAAAACGAACATTTTTAAGTGAATGAAATATGTTTATTTCCAACAAACAAGCAAAATTTTATAAAAATTGTTCAAAGTGTCCACCACCTTGTTCGAAACATTTCTCACATCTTCTTCTAATGGAGGAAAAAGTGTTTTGTAGTATCGCATTGTCAACTCCATTAATTCTTTCAGCAATTCTAATTTGAAGGCCTGCAAGATCAGGTATCTGTACTTGATAAATTGAATTCTTTAAGAATGGCCATAAAAAGAAATCACATGGGGTAATGTCACAAGATCTTGGTGGCAATTCATGTTCAGTGTTTAAACTTATCAACCGATTTTGAAAAAATTGCTACAGAATATTAATTGTTTCACCTGCTGTGTGTGCTCTAGCTCCGTCTTGTTGAAAGTAACCCTGTGTTATTTCCGTTAAAAAAAATAGGGCCAATAATTCTCCTTCGACTAATCGCACACCATACACCAATTTTCTGCGGATGAAGTGCGGTTTCAACAAAAAAATTATGTGGTTTCTCATTAGTCCACATCCTCATATTTTGTGAGTTCACATATCCATTCAGATAAAACCATGACTCATCAGAAAAAAAGGTTTTGTCAAGAAGGTCATTATCAAAATTATTTAAGAACCACTGACTAAACGTTATTCTTCTGGGCTAGTCGATTTCCTTGATTTCTTGATAACAGGTCATGTGATATGGAAATGAATGTAAGTCCTTTTTCAAAATTGTATGACATGTGCCAATTGACACACCCACTTGTTGTGATAATGCTCGTACGGAAGTTCTTGGTGCATTATTTATAATTTCTCTTACATTATTAACTAGCTCTTCTGTACGCTTTTTCGCCCGACCTGCGCCTTCTTTCTGGTTGACACTCCCTGTTTCTCTGAAAACCATAACGGAATGTGTCACTGTGTGCCGAAAACTGTCATAATCAAAGATAACGTTAGGAACTCATTTCTAAATTCTTCTAAACAATCTTGAAGAGAATACTGCCATTGTCCGTCAATCTTACGTCCGTTTCGAAAATAAGATTCTAGCATGAATGATTTGTGTTGTATAGTAAAAACCATGTTAAATCAATTTTAAATTACAAAGCAATTTTTGTCAACTATGCATCTGTCTAATTGACAACTAATGCAAATATAAATTATTAATAATCATACGTTTTTAAAGGAATGGCCTACTAGAGGCAAAGCTTATTTGAACGCTTTTTATATATATATATATATAACGTATTCTTTGTGACCTTATACTTTAAAGATTATTTGTAAAGTTTTGGCGTTATTTGACTTTACAAACTTTACAAATAATATATATATATATATATATATATATATATATATATATATATATATATATATACATATTGTCCTAGTATTTTACAATTGAATAAATTCCGAATCATTTTAGCTCTGCAATAGTTTTCATCACTTATCTCGGTATCTAATCGGAATCATTAAAACCGACCCTTGTTACCCTTGTTGGGTAATTCCGCGAATGAAAGTTTTATGAGAAGTAACATAGTTGTATGAGAATACACCTGTCGCATTAATTCAAAATTTTCACCGATATAATATATTTTAATTTCCTCACATTGTTCATTATCTAAATAAGATGATAATTTCGTTAAAGAAGAATTCATAAATGAACGTGAGTCTATAAATCTCAACTTGTAGACCACATTTCTTTTCTTACCATTACAATCTATTATATCTCCTACGTGGACTTTTTTGAAAACGATATGTATCTCTCTTTATTTTGTGCAATAACATCTACCATCTTCCTTTCCCACTGCCAGCACTCTTACAAACAAATGTGTATCATACTTCGATAAATTATGAAAGATAATAGGTGTATATCGAGGCTTCTTATAATTTATAGTACACACCATATGTGCTGCACCCCGATACAATCCAATCATATGATCATAGTCACGAACTTTTTCTTCAGGGACTAATATTGCTTTTTCACAAATATGACACGCTGTCTCTTACTCATATTTATCACGCTCTTCATTTTTCAGTTAAAGGTCTTTCTTCTACCTCTTTACTTAAATAATATTGATATAAAAAGTAGTCAGTTTCTAGCTTTCTAAGAAGAGACATGGCTATATTTTGCCCACGATATAAATACAATTTACTCATATTATCATAAAAACTACATTTCACATAATAAGTAAAAGAGTATGGTTCATGTTTGAAACATTTCACAGTAAATGTTTTGGAAGGATCCGGTTCTGAGGTATCAATAGTTTTTAATATAGCCTCAAAAACAGCATAAACCACAAAAGGAACTCTTAACTGCCTTTCAAATGTATCAAATTTTAATACATTTTCTAGTAATTCCTCTGAGTCTTCTCTGCTTAGTAAAATATAATGGACATCATGCGCTCTTATATTATTTTAAAAATATTCTTCTATACCGTATACATTGTCTTTGCTCTTCAAACTTATGGATATCTTTTAAATTTACAGAAGAAAGTATATCAGTAAAATCTGCCACTATACTATAATTTGGATATGACGAAACTCTTTGAGAAAGAGTTTAATTCCCTTAAAGCAGAAGTAATGGCCCAAGCGAGACATTTGTTGTCGAAATTTTGAGCATTTATTATTGCTTTCTTTTTCTTTATTGATGGTGGCAAATCCATATAAGTGGAACCCCTCATTGGACTAAACTTATTCATATTTATTTCCAAATATAAATCGTTGCTCATTGTTCACCCTGAAATATAGTACAATAATAATTGATAACACTGTGAGGAATTATCAATAATTTTAGTTTACCTAAATCGCACTCATGAAAGTAACTCATTTTATTCTTACTTACAAATTATTTCCACGATTTTATTTCTACATTCTCCTTGGTTAATACAATTCCAAATTCACTTTCATAGAAGTATGTATACTTAGAATACTACCATAAATGCTTTCACTTTCTCTCTAACATTATTTGCAAATTCTTCTACATCCAGTATATACGAGACAAATCACAAATTTTGTAACTTACTATTCTGTCCCCGGACGTGTCAACAGTCTTCTTTACACCATCATCGATAATTACGAACGCTTTAGTTCTGTATAAGGCACTACGGATATATGTAGTAGAGCAATTTCTTTCTATATATACATCACAGACTTCAAATTTCATTAAATCTATTTCGTTATCATCAAATTTCATTTTCTTCCCTTTAAAACAAGTTAACATGTGACGAAGCGTAAGTGAGCAAACGTCTTCCCACAATATTCATATTCAAACATACTAACTTATTATTTTCCAAATATGCACTAAATAAAAACAACACCTCCACTGTACCGGCTCAGCTGTTGATGGAATGGAACAGCCATCACCTTATGTACATCTCATCGAAGGTGCTTAATATTGTACTGTTTTATATGTAAAATCATTTCGAACTTTTAAATTACAACTACTTATTTATACTTCTTAGTACTATATGTACCTATAATTAAAATAATCCATCCATTCCATAAAGCCATACATTCTACAGCCCATATCATCGATAAAATAATAGTTTTCATTTCAAATATATCTTCCTCAATTTCTTCCCTATCAATATCTACCTCGTCTATATCATCTTCACGCTCAATATCTTGCTCCTCCTCAATATTGTCCTCATCTTCACTCAACTCATCATCATCACTAATCTATTCTAATTCGACTCTTCTTTCCTTTGCGCGCAGCTTATATGTTCTAACAAATATTGAGAAAACAACGCTTTATAAGAGAAAAATTCTTTCGTTATTATTTATATATTAACGATTAAACCCCTACCTCGATATAATCTTAAAGTGGTGACTTGAGATTCCCAGAGGCATTCAAGTGACATTGACTTTGGCGCGCCCTTGACTTTCAAATGACATTGACCTTGGCTTGACCTTCACATCCAGATTACCTTGACCTTCGCGCGACCTCAGGGTGATTTTGACCTCAAATCGACCTTGATCTCAAATTGACCATCAGATTACTGTCCGCTAATCGCCATTGGCGTAACCTTGACCTTCAAGCGACCTTGACCACCCTTAGCTGATTCACGCCTCCCCATTGACCTTGATCACTAATACGCGTGTGATCATCCTCAATAAGGGGGTGTTAGAATGAGCTGAGATACTCCACTAGGATGCGAAATAACCGTACATTTCAAGCTCGTCACTGTCTTCATCGTTTCCTTACTGCAATGTGATCTGGCGTAGACATGGTTCAAGAAAAAATTCGTTCTCTCTTGCCTTACTGTGAGAATACGATTCCTTAGTGATCGTAAAGTTTTCCAGTATCTTATTGAATATATATATATATACATATATATATATATATATATATATATATATATACCTATATATATATAATCAAAAATTAATTAAAATTCGGGTAAGCGGTCAATTAAAAAACTCCTTTATTAAATTACCCTATATTTCGCGACAGACTTTGTTGCTTCTTCTGGGGTAACTACAAGATTAATGAGAAAAATAACAAAAAATAAATAAGAGTATAAAACAGTAGTAAAAAAACTTACAAAATGTAGAGTTAAAAAATAATAAAATTGACGTACAAAATATAAAAATGATTAGATATAAAAAATAAAGTAACTATAGAAACAAGCCTTAAGAACTTTTAAAAAACATATATATGAAAAGTTAAAACATGAAAAATAAAAAATATAATGCAATATAAATTAAAACAACATATGGAACAAATAACAAAACGATTTAAGATCGTCAACTAACAGTCAAACCCAGTATATTAAAATAAATTATACTAAGACCATTAGTATCAGATCTATAATTTATGTTATTTGTGTCTCTGTTGATGTGGACCATTTCTAAAAAAATTCTTTTTTTATGGTTATTTTCAACGTCTAAGATTTTCACCTCAACAAAATTGAAAGTATTGTCACGATCAAGTGCATGGTCCACCAATGCACAAGATCTCTTACCAATACGGACATCACTTTTATGTTGAGTAATGCGCTGTTTTAGCCATACTTTCAATTTTGTTGACGTTAAAATCTTAGACGTTGAAAATAACCATAAAAAAAGAACTTTTTTAGAAATGGTCCACATCAACAGAGACACAAATAACATAAATTATAGATCTGATACTAATGGTCTTAGTATAATTTATTTTAATATACTGGGTTTGACTGTTAGTTGACGATCTTAAATCATTTTGTTATTTGTTCCATATGTTGTTTTAATTTATATTGCATTATATTTTTTATTTTTCATGTTTTAACTTTTCATATATATGTTTTTTGAAAGTTCTTAAGGCTTGTTTCTATAGTTACTTTATTTTTTATATCTAATCATTTTTATATTTTGTACGTCAATTTTATTATTTTTTAACTCTACATTTTGTAAGTATTTTTACTACTGTTTTATACTCTTATTTATTTTTTGTTATTTTTCTCATTAATCTTGTAGTTACCCCAGAAGAAAAATGTATATACAGATACAAATCTGTTTTTTAAATAGATTTGTATTATTTGTATTACATTGCTTCACTAGCTTGATTGATGACGCCTATAGATGGCAGAAACACGTGTCTTAAGCAGAAGTAAGTGCTGTAAAATACGAGGTGTATTGTCCATGTGTACAGTTACAGATGTGTATATTGCATGTCTGTTTCATTTGTAATCTGTACATTTGCTTATCATACTGTCAGTTCCGTGTCTAGATCCCTGACTGGCTGTCCGAAGAGGTTCTCGTAGTTTTCCTTCTCGTTTAAGGCAAATGCCAACAGCTTAACATCTTAAGCCGCTCCACGGGCGCAGACATAGTAGTAACTCATGGCTTGTCATTTCCCCGTTTTTTGTTGTCTATCTATTTAGAGAATGCCAAGGCATGATTTATTATTATTGAACTTGTATGTATCTTTAAATAATTTTATCCATGACAACTACAGATATATAGAATGACATTAATATACTGTCATTTCTATTTTAAATTTCTTTGAAAAAGGCGTCATATGCTGAAATATGTAAGATTGTTTTAAATATATACATATTGAAGTAAAACCAAACCTTAAATCGCCAACTTTAATCTACCATAACATATTAAGGTCAAGAAATAATTATCTATATATATATATATATATATATATATATATATATATATATATAATAACTTCGTGACCTTGGTATGATATGGTAAACCTAATCAGTAGGCGATTAAAGGTCTGTATATTACTTCAAAATATATGTATTTAAAAAACTCTACATGTTTCGGCTGTATACGCCTTTTTCAAGAGAATACAAAATATGAATGACAGGATATAAATGTCAAGTAATTAAGTTGCTATGGTTTAAATTATTCAAAGATACATTCTAGTAATAATAATAAATCATGCCTTAGTATTCCAAAAAATAGATAACAAGGTGTGAAAATATGTGTTGTTCGCTGCTAGCAATTTGTGTCTCCTTCTGGGTATGAACTTGTGTGTTGGTTGCTGCTGGCAGCTTGCGTCTCTCTATGGGTGTGTGGTTTTGTGTGAGAGCGTAAGTGTAGGGTTTTGTATGTCGGTGCGTTCGTGCGTGTGTTTAGTGATCGGTCGCATGAATTTAGAGAGGTCGGATAACCAGCCGTTGCGTAGGGCCGCCAACCCTTTCCCGACAACTTCTTTACAATTCCGTGCAGTACTTCGACGGTCTGACCCCCGCCCCAACGAGGCAAGGCGCAGACAGGCGAAGCGCACCCTGTACGGGGTTGCTCATCGCAACTAAGGGAACACTCTTAGTGGCTACCTCGGTCGACGATGGTCACACTTATGCCATCTTAACGTTTTCCGCCGAAGCGGGGGCATAGCACACACGTCGAACGTGTGTGTGCTGTTAACGGCAACCTAGCCAGGTTGTCGCCCAGGACCGGTCCTAGTGGTGTGTGCATTGCGCGGCGACGAGATAGCGCCGCGTAGCATGGTTCCTCACTCTTGCTGGAAAGGCGGAATGGCACCTGACTGCCCAACGGGCAGACCCCCCTAGAGTTTTGTAGCGCATATGCTAGGCTGCAACCCAGTAGAGGACCACATCAGCAAAAAACAGAAAAAAGGGATAGGCAGGGAAAAGCAAGACATGAGTTATTATTACGTATGCGCCCGTGGAGCGACTTAAGATACAAAGTTGTCGGCATTCGCTCAAAACGAGAAGGAAAACCACGAAAACCTGCTCGGACAACTAGACAGGAATCAAAACACGGAACAGTCATCATGATAAGCAAAAGTATATGATATTTAAATGATATTTAAATAACATAAGGTATATAACAAAAAAAAAAAAAAATATATAATATGATGGTAAATTGTAGATCGTTACAAAATTAAATTATAGTATATACTGCTTAGATTTTTTATATCATTTCTGTTGTTAATTGAATTTTTTTCCTGTTTAATACTGATCATTTCTTTAATTTGTCTTTTCACTGTGTGTTGTTCTTTATCAATTATCTGTGTGTTTTCAAAATCGAAATGGTGATCGCGTTGTAGTTTGTGTGTAGACAATGCAGTTTTGTCTGTTCTAGAGTATTTGTGGGCTTGTATTCTTTTGTATAAATATTGTTTCGTTTGGCCTATGTAGTAACTATCGCAATCGCGACATAGTATTTTATATACGACATGTGTTTCTCGATTTTTTTCTATTTTAGGTTTAAGTTTTGAAAATAAATGTTTATTAGTATTACTAAGTTTATATGTTGTAGCTATATCATATTTTTTTAAAGTGCGTTTAATTTTTTCCGATAGTTGTGGAACATATGGAATTGTGATATATGTTGTGTCATTGTTCAAATTTTTATTGGTGTCTGCAGTGTTGTATATTTGGTGCACTCTTTTTTTAATAGTTTGGTCTATAAGTTGTGGTGGATAATTATTATCAGTTAGGATTGTTTTAATTCTTTTGATGTTATCTTTTCTGTATTTAGTATGTGATAGTTTTACTGCCCTATCAGTCAGATTATTTATAATCATTTTATTGAATACTGTAGGGGCATTTGAGTGGTAATTCATATATCGAAAAGAAGCTGTGGGTTTATTATACCAATTTGTATAAATAGTACCCTGTCTATCATAGCTCAAAGAAATATCAAGAAAATTAATACTGTTATTAAATTCTTCTTCAATAGTGAATTTTAATTTGTTGTGAAAACTGTTGAATTTATTTAAGAGATAGTTTATTTTATTGGTCGGAATACATGTTATGATATCATCAACGTATCTTTTGAAAAAAATGGGGTGGAAGTCTAATGAATTGATAACGTTTTGTTCTAAATGTTCCATTACTAGATTTGCAATAGGAGCAGCTAAAGGAGAGCCCATGGCAATACCAAATGTTTGACTATAAAAAGAATTTTTGTATTGAAAATATGTGTTATCGAGACAGAAGTGTATACCTCTAATAAACTCGTTTTTATTTAGTGATGTGTGTGGACTAATTTCATCCCATTTGGATTCTATTATGTTTATAGCTAGATCTGTAGGAATGTTAGTATATAAAGATTCTACATCAAGTGATATAATTTTGTGATTAGTTGGGACTTTTTGATCTTTTATGAAATTTTGAAATTGCCATGAGTCTTTAGTATGATATTCAGTTTTTCCTAACATCTTAGATATGCTATCACCTAGGAATTTTGCTATATTATAAGTAGGGGCTTGTATGTTAGATACTATTGGTCTTAAAGGGATATTATTTTTGTGAATTTTAGGTAGACCATATATTGAAGGAGGGTGGGAATTAAAAATGCGAAGTTTGTTTTTAGTGTTGAAATCTATTAGGTTAAGTCTATGCCATTTATTTATTAAGTTATTATTTTCTTTTTGAGTTTTTTCTGTCGGATTATTTCTTTCTTTTTTATAGGTGAATTTATCGTCTAATAGTTTTTCTATTTTTTGTTCATATTCCTCTTTAAGAATGATCACTGTTTTATTTGATTTATCTGCTGTTGCTATTATAATATGAGGGTTGTCGTGGATAAATCTTTTTGTTTCTTTAATGAATTTATGCATATATAGATTTGATATATGTTTTTTATTATTTACTTTCTTATGTTTATGGTTAGTGATTATATTACAAATTTTGTTACAGATAAATCAAATAAAACAGTGATCATTCTTAAAGAGGAATATGAACAAAAAATAGAAAAACTATTAGACGATAAATTCACCTATAAAAAAGAAAGAAATAATCCAACAGAAAAAACTCAAAAAGAAAATAATAACTTAATAAATAAATGGCATAGACTTAACCTAATAGATTTCAACACTAAAAACAAACTTCGCATTTTTAATTCCCACCCTCCTTCAATATATGGTCTACCTAAAATTCACAAAAATAATATCCCTTTAAGACCAATAGTATCTAACATACAAGCCCCTACTTATAATATAGCAAAATTCCTAGGTGATAGCATATCTAAGATGTTAGGAAAAACTGAATATCATACTAAAGACTCATGGCAATTTCAAAATTTCATAAAAGATCAAAAAGTCCCAACTAATCACAAAATTATATCACTTGATGTAGAATCTTTATATACTAACATTCCTACAGATCTAGCTATAAACATAATAGAATCCAAATGGGATGAAATTAGTCCACACACATCACTAAATAAAAACGAGTTTATTAGAGGTATACACTTCTGTCTCGATAACACATATTTTCAATACAAAAATTCTTTTTATAGTCAAACATTTGGTATTGCCATGGGCTCTCCTTTAGCTGCTCCTATTGCAAATCTAGTAATGGAACATTTAGAACAAAACGTTATCAATTCATTAGACTTCCACCCCATTTTTTTCAAAAGATACGTTGATGATATCATAACATGTATTCCGACCAACAAAATAAACTATCTCTTAAATAAATTCAACAGTTTTCACAACAAATTAAAATTCACTATTGAAGAAGAATTTAATAACAGTATTAATTTTCTTGATATTTCTTTGAGCTATGATAGACAGGGTACTATTTATACAAATTGGTATAATAAACCCACAGCTTCTTTTCGATATATGAATTACCACTCAAATGCCCCTACAGTATTCAATAAAATGATTATAAATAATCTGACTGATAGGGCAGTAAAACTATCACATACTAAATACAGAAAAGATAACATCAAAAGAATTAAAACAATCCTAACTGATAATAATTATCCACCACAACTTATAGACCAAACTATTAAAAAAAGAGTGCACCAAATATACAACACTGCAGACACCAATAAAAATTTGAACAATGACACAACATATATCACAATTCCATATGTTCCACAACTATCGGAAAAAATTAAACGCACTTTAAAAAAATATGATATAGCTACAACATATAAACTTAGTAATACTAATAAACATTTATTTTCAAAACTTAAACCTAAAATAGAAAAAAATCGAGAAACACATGTCGTATATAAAATACCATGTCGCGATTGCGATAGTTACTACATAGGCCAAACGAAACAATATTTATACAAAAGAATACAAGCCCACAAATACTCTAGAACAGACAAAACTGCATTGTCTACACACAAACTACAACGCGATCACCATTTCGATTTTGAAAACACACAGATAATTGATAAAGAACAACACACAGTGAAAAGACAAATTAAAGAAATGATCAGTATTAAACAGGAAAAAAATTCAATTAACAACAGAAATGATATAAAAAATCTAAGCAGTATATACTATAATTTAATTTTGTAACGATCTACAATTTACCATCATATTATATTTTTTTTTTTTTTTTTTTGTTATATACCTTATGTTATTTAAATATCATTTAAATATCATATACTTTTGCTTATCATGATGACTGTTCCGTGTTTTGATTCCTGTCTAGTTGTCCGAGCAGGTTTTCGTGGTTTTCCTTCTCGTTTTGAGCGAATGCCGACAACTTTGTATCTTAAGTCGCTCCACGGGCGCATACGTAATAATAACTCATGTCTTGCTTTTCCCTGCCTATCCCTGTTTTCTGTTTTTTGCTGATGTGGTCCTCTACTGGGTTGCAGCCTAGCATATGCGCTACAAAACTCTAGGGGGGTCTGCCCGTTGGGCAGTCAGGTGCCATTCCGCCTTTCCAGCAAGAGTGAGGAACCATGCTACGCGGCGCTATCTCGTCGCCGCGCAATGCACACACCACTAGGACCGGTCCTGGGCGACAACCTGGCTAGGTTGCCGTTAACAGCACACACACGTTCGACGTGTGTGCTATGCCCCCGCTTCGGCGGAAAACGTTAAGATGGCATAAGTGTGACCATCGTCGACCGAGGTAGCCACTAAGAGTGTTCCCTTAGTTGCGATGAGCAACCCCGTACAGGGTGCGCTTCGCCTGTCTGCGCCTTGCCTCGTTGGGGCGGGGGTCAGACCGTCGAAGTACTGCACGGAATTGTAAAGAAGTTGTCGGGAAAGGGTTGGCGGCCCTACGCAACGGCTGGTTATCCGACCTCTCTAAATTCATGCGACCGATCACTAAACACACGCACGAACGCACCGACATACAAAACCCTACACTTACGCTCTCACACAAAACCACACACCCATAGAGAGACGCAAGCTGCCAGCAGCAACCAACACACAAGTTCATACCCAGAAGGAGACACAAATTGCTAGCAGCGAACAACACATATTTTCACACCTTGTTATCTATTTTTTGGAATACTAAGGCATGATTTATTATTATTACTAGAATGTATCTTTGAATAATTTAAACCATAGCAACTTAATTACTTGACATTTATATCCTGTCATTCATATTTTGTATTCTCTTGAAAAAGGCGTATACAGCCGAAACATGTAGAGTTTTTTAAATACATATATTTTGAAGTAATATACAGACCTTTAATCGCCTACTGATTAGGTTTACCATATATATATATATATATATATATATATATATATATATATATATCGAAGTGGTTTCTCGAGTATAATAAGAACCTCTATCTCGACGTTTCAACGACGTCGAAGATTAACGGATCAAGAAAACGCAAGTACAGAAATGAGCACCATACGGAACATTTTGATGGGCAACGGTTTTACAAATAATGACACATAATAGAAGCAAAAACCAACAGGAAAAGGAACAGGAAAATATTACGTCAAGAGCGTTTTTAACGTACGTTAAAGGAACAACCGACAGAATTAGCAGAGTCCTGAAGAAACACGATATAAAGACAATATTCACAAGGGACCGAAAAATACGTGAAGTACTAGGTACTACGAAAGACAAGATACACTTAAAAAATCAAGGTGTATATAAAATTTCCTGCAAGAACTACACACAAACATATGTCGGACAAACTAACAGGCAAATAAGTGTCAAGGCAGAAGAACATAAGATCGCAATAAGAAATCGAACAACCACGTCATTATTAGCACAACTTGTAATACAGACTGGACATGCAATAGATTTAGAAAATACCAAAACTAATGAATAGTACAAATATACGAACAAGAACAATGCGTGAAGTCAACAAAAGACCTGAAAACATGAAGCTTTGAACTTGTATTGTGTTCTTCACACCCCATTTTATATAATATTATATATTATTAAAAATACTTTTGTATGAAGCTTTGCTTGCCAGGGGACGGATACAAGCACCGATACAGGCATCGTGCAGTGAATGTCCATTCTCGGACGTTCGAGAGCATGAAAAACATAGTACTGGACCGGTCATTTATATGAGTCCTTTTAATTTTGTTTAGTGGTTGAAGTTGCCTCCATTTCCACTCCATTGTTTTGTATTTCCCAGGGTTGTGACGTGTTTGTGTCTGATTAATAAATAATCGTGTGTTGTGTGTTTTTGTGCGGTCCTGTGTTGCGTGTGTGTAGTCTGTGTGTTTGTCGCGTTTCAGTCATGTGTGTGTTTGCTGTTTGTCGTTTTTTTGTGTTTCAGTCATGTGTGTGTTTAATGTTTGTTGTTGTAAAGTGTGATTATTTTCTCTGTTTGCGTTACGAAGTATTGTATCTGTTGTGTTGTTGCGTTTGTGGAGTGTAATGTTATTAGCATATTGCCTAAGGCAAGTGCTAGTTCGTCATTTGTGTTAGGTGTTGTGTTGTTTCGTTTTTGTGTCCAGGGGTTAGATGTTGGGGGTGGTGCTGGTATGTAATTGGGTTTGGGTGTGGTTTTGTTTACAGGGTTATTTGGGTTGTTGGGACAGTTAAGGAAAGTAGATAAGTGAGGACCACCACAGTTTGCACACTTTGGTGGCGTTGTTTTGGGTTTTATACATAAGTGTATCGGAGTGTTCGTCTCCGCATTTCATACATTTGTAGTGTACGTTACAGTGTCATTGTTGGTGTCCGAAAGTCTGCCATTTGTGGCATTGTATTATGTCTGTCCGTCTGTTTAATGGTTCGATTTTAATTGTGAGTCCGCAGCAGTCGTGTATGTTATAAATTGATTTATAATGTCTCGTCAGTTCGATTAAAACAAGTGGTGCAGGTATGCCGTGTTTACCGTTCATTCGTTTGATTTTTAATGTCGGGAAGCCTTAGTCAGTCAAGTCGTTTGTAATGTCTGTGTCAGTGATAAAGGTAGGAATGCCTTGCATAACTGTAGTAGTGTTTTTTCGCTTCGTAATTGAAACGTGTAAAATTGTATGTGTTCTGTGTTGAGTATATGTTTAAGTGTGCGGTAGTCTTCGTCAGTTTTAGGTTCGATATGTATACTAGGTTTCACAAGTTTGTTTTGTACGGTGAAAATGTTGTGTGTCTTAAGTATTTGTCGTATATGTGCCCATTTGTCTTTGTCTGTTATTATGATTGGTGCGATTTTGTGTGTTTTGCGTGTTTCAGTGTTTGTGTTTTGTGTAATGTTTGTTTTGTCACTTACACTGGGTGTGCTGCCTGAAGTTGACGGTTGTGGAGTGAATTCAGTTTCTTCTTGTTCCATCTTTTCCTCGGGTTTGGTTTCGATGGCACTGTAGGAGTTTTTTGTTTCGATCGGTGTAGTTGTTTCGTCTGTTTTCAGCTTCTTTGTAAATTTAGGGTAGATGAAGTCTTCGATTTTCTTTTCCGGTTGTTTCATGTTCTGTTTTCTGTGGTGTTTTTCTTTTTTGGTCGGTTCGGGATCTGTTAATTCTACTTGTATCTTCGGTTGATCTGGATTTATAACAAATGAACTCCGTGAAGTCCGTAGAAGTTCTTGAACGCCACTTTCGCTGTGAGTTTCATCGATTATCGCCTGTGTTTGTTGAAGTAATTCAGGTGGCCAGAGTTCAACGAAGTTGGGATTCAGTTTTAAGTTCGTTATTGTAATAATTCGCCCTCCATTGCTTCCGGCTTCGCTTGACGATGTATCGTCGGAAGTTATCTCAAATACAATACTGCTGGAACAGAGATCGCAGTGAGAATGTCGGGAGCGGACCGGTCTTCCAAAGCCGCTCAACATTAAGTGCCTACACGAACCATCACCAAAACATCGTGCATGCTCGTAACGACGAACCGCCGTATATCCCACCACTGAAACAGTAAGGGGAGGAAGCTGTGGTACATAATAGGCCATGCACTACATCGCAGCACATTCAACCGACAACCTGCTCCAGATGAAGACGAATAAGATTTCGTTGGAACGTCGAGATAGAGGTTCTTCTCAGAACCAAATCCACACACGGAATTTTATTTATACCCGAGAAACCACTTCGACATTATACAACCGCGAGAACATTAGAAGATATATATATATATATATATATATATATATATATATAGTGTTAATAAGAATTAAATTTCTTATTTATTTTATTGGCCGTGTCTTAATATTTCTTCTTTCTAAACTCTATTATCCACGCATTAAACAATAGAAGACAACCAATCCCACCCACACACACCAAAAAAAATTTTATTGTTTCCCATTGTAAATACATATACTATGTTTCCCTAACACATGGCCTGACCATGCTAATTTTAAAGCGGAATAGGAAATTTAATTTATCCAACAAAGACATTTAGTCACACAAAATATTCTGAGTGACGCGGTCGTACCCTGGAAAGGTCTCGGGCAGGTTCCGACCACACATGTACACAAATATGTGTTTTGAAACGGAATAAATCGGTGAGTTTTATATCATTTAATTTTCCTTACTTTATTATTATTTTAATTTTAATTCATTCATACAAATGTAATCATTTAATTTTCCTTACTTTATTATTATTTTAATTTTAATTTTTAATTCATTCATACAAATGTAAACATATTTTCTTACCTTTCATTGTATTAATTTTATGTTTCTAGTCACTTGAAAAAGACTTAATAATAAAAAGAGTCGAAACGTCGTAGAGAAAAACATTGAAATTCATTAAAGGTCGCTAAACCAATAAAAAAGTCTATTATTTTAATATATATATATATATATATATATATATATATATATACATATATATATATATTGATTACCGGGTACAAAATACTGATGAAGGTTAGTTAATACTCCGAGCTTTTATTTAAAAGATGTACTTACTGTAGTATAATTATTATCTTATTTGTTTTTTTTTTGCTAACTCAAGTGTATTTATAGAGATATATACAGGGTTAAAAGCAGGATCCGTATAAATATTGCCGTTAATTTCATGAATATACTAACCAGACAAAGATTTAAATCAAATAAATAATGACAATAATAAGAATTTTTAGATAATATATATTTCTTTAATCTAACCGTGCGTTAGGCAATATTCTTACTTTCAAGTATATTTAGTTGTTATACAGTTAATATTATTGATGATACATACTTAAATTAATTATAGTGAATTGTAAGGTGATATTTATAAATGAACGTGAAATTTGGTATGTTGATATGGTTTTATGAGATAAGAAACACGCATATCAAAAATTTGGGCAACATCATTCCATAGGCTAGAACTTGGGTTTCTTAATAATTGCGAATTTCAAATTTCTACGCCAATGGAAGAAGAGGGGTTTAAGTATAAAATTTAGATTATGTAACTTATTTACTACAGAAAAGGTACTCTTTGTAACACTCGAATACTTGACGTAAATGGATTAGGGGTTATAATAAATTTAAATAATGTTTAAAATGTAATTTGGATAAAAATGAATGTTTAAGTACCATAACGATATAAAAGGATACTAAATAGTTTGTCTTTATACATTAGTTACATTATTAGTAATATTTATCGCAGACTTATTGCTATTATCAGGATAAAATAAAACAAATTTTAATGAATTTCACTTTTTAATTGACACTGCAACGATCGTTTCGCTCCAACCTGAGCTTCATCAGACATATAACTTATAACATATAAGTTATATGTCTGATGAAGCTCAGGTTGGAGCGAAACGATCGTTGCAGTGTCAATTAAAAAGTGAAATTCATTAAAATTTGTTTTATTTTATTCTGATAATAGTTATAATGGAATTTCATCAAGTAAAGGCTGAAACAATAATTATATATCAGATTTATTGATTTTTACTTATATCCATTGTTATGATAGGAATTTGTATTGTCAGATTCATTTAGAATAAGAATAAAACCATATAAAAACATCTGGTATTAACACCAGAAACAGTGTAACCTGAAAAACAGTAAATAACTATAACAAATGCGAAACAGATTTCCAAATATTTAAGATAGTAATTGTAATTTCTAGCATTAAAAATGTAAACAAAACAACTGTCATTGCGATAAAAGTTAAAAAGGCATCAGAATGCGAACGTCTACTACGCTAAATGCATATTACATAAAAGATTGGAGATGCACACGTCTCAAATACGTAAGAAGCATGGGAAAGACAAAGAACGAAACATACAAAGGACACATAAAAAAACAGTGAATTTCACTCGAATTACCCGACCTGATTAAGGTGAATCAGTTGTTGATATTACCTTAACAACCAGCAATATATCAACTAAATGTAATTGGAACCTATTATGTGATTCATTTTCATCAGACCATTTTCCCATAATAATAGAGTTAGTATATCAAGGGCAAAACATTAATACGATCTACCCTACAACTAGATGGAAAACGAAATCAGAAGACTACACAAAATACCAAAATTACATTAACAAACACTATCAAAATGTAATCGAACCAGAAAGTAGTAGCGACAAAATTAAGCTCCTTACAGAAATCATAACAAAAGCTGCAGACTATTCATTCAAAATTAACGTACCATTTGTACCGAGAAACAAAGACTCACCTGTATGGTGGGATAGTGAATGTACTGAAAAAGTAGGTATGAGAAAGAGAATTATAAACGCCTACAAAAAAAATAAAACAGTAGATAATTATATTAAATGTCGAGAAGCTTCAGCATATACAAAGAGATTCCTAAAACAAAAGAAAAGTGAGAGCTGGCGTAATTTTTGTAATAGTCTTGATAAAAATACTTCGCCAAATTATATATGGAAGACGATTAGGAAATTTAGTAGGGCATACCAAAAACCTCACGAAAAAGAAGAGTCGTGGATACATGAATTCCTTGGAAACCTTATACCTGCATATGTTACAAATTCCAAGAAATCGTATCAAAAAAAGACTAGTAATTGCATATTTGATAAGCCTTTTACAATAGCTGAATTAGAATATATCATGTCTAATACAAAAGATACTGCTCCAGGCCTGGATAACATAACCTACAGCATGGTAGCAAAATTACCAAAACACATAAAAAGAATACTACTTATGGTATACAATAATATGTGGTTAAACAATGAAGGTGTACCAGAGTTTAAAAATGTACTTGTTGTCCCTATACTCAAACAAGACAAAAATCCCAAATTAGCGACATCGTACAGACCAATATCGCTACTATCGGTATACACTAAATTGTATGAGCGGCTTGTAAAAGAAAGATTGGAATGGTGGATAGAAGAAAACAACATTCTCACGATGCAACAATTCGGTTTTAAAAAAAATTCTGGATCATTGGATGCATTAACATATCTTATAACTAACATACAAAATTGTTTCACGAACAACTCACACCTAGAGTGTGTGTTTCTTGATATCCAAAAAGCATATGACTGTGTTGACTTAGATAACCTGGAAAATAAACTAATTAATTTAGGTATTCCACAACATATCAGTATAAATATAGTGGAACTTTTTAGAGATCGGAAGACTTATGTTAGAAATTCCAAATGTGAAGCCATAGGTCCTCGGGTGGCTTCGCTAGGATTACCCCAAGGATCCAGCCTTAGCCCCATCTTATTTAATTTATATACACTAGATCTTCACAGTACAATAGGAAACCGAGTTTCCACTATACAATATGCCGATGACATTTGTATTTTTGCACAAAATAAGAACTTAAAGAGGCTACAACAAACTACAAAAACCGCATTGAATATTACAATGAGGTGGTTAAGATCAAATGGATTTGATTTAAATCCTAAAAAGTCTGCAGTTATGTATTTTTCACGGCACCGAAGTTTACCAGATCATGGTATTAACCTAAAGGGAACTCAAATCCCAGTACGTTCAAATATAAAATACTTAGGTTTAGTCATAGATAACAAACTTAAATGGCTCCATCATATAAACTACGTATCCACTAAATGTGAGCGATATATTAATGTTCTAAGAATAATATCCAAAGTAAGATGGGGAGCTGATCCTAGCATTAGTAAAAATGTTTACAGAGCATGCGTTAGAGCCATAACGGACTACGGTTCCACTCTGTATGGGTCTGCATCAAACAGAATATTAAAGCGAATCAATATCATACACAATAAAGCTCTACGTATTTGTCTAGGTGCCATGAAATCTACCCCCGTCGATGCACTGTATGTTGATGCTCAAGAGCCGCCTGTATTTCTAAGGCGCCAATTCCTAGCTGCAAAACAGATAATTAAGATGAAGGCAATTAATAGCAGACATATATTAGACCATATATATAAACTTGCAGTAGATGATCTAACGGAAAAATATTGGATACATCATACAACCCCACCATTAGCCGAAGCTTATAGGAATACCGGTGAATATAGTAGATATATGCATATTAACCTTGGAACAAAATTAAATTACTTTGAATATATGCAATCTATTAATGTAAATTACCCTCCATACAGCGAAAATACTCTATACAACTCTACTTTGTATAAAAGTATCCGCTCAGAAATTTCTGCATCGACGGTAATTTTTACTGATGCATCCAAGTCTAAAGAAGGATGCGGATGTGCCTTACTTGTACCTACAAATGGATATGAAAAGAAGGTAAAATTACATAATAATGTATCCATTTTCACAGCAGAGGCAGTCGCAATTGCAGAGGCTCTAAAATATGTAAAAAAATATAATATTGGGAATGCAACGATTATGTCAGACTCCAAAAGCGTACTGGAATCTTTACACAAGAGAACTCATCCAAAAAAAAATAACCCCATAATTTTGAACGTCATCGAACGCTTGAGATATCTGGAAAAAAAACATGTAAAAATCCGTTTCTATTGGATCAAAGGACATTCAGGTATAGAGCCTAATGAGGCTGTGGATCGCTTAGCAAAGGAGGCTATAAATAGTAATAACATACTGACGGAAAAAGTACCATCTAATGATCTTATTTCTCATCTAAAAACCAAAATACTAAAAGATGATTGGCAAGCATATTGGAAGCATTCGTATACGAATAGAATGACACACTACGCAAAAATACACCCAAATGTAACTATCCGAGAATGGCATAAGGAACATAGGGTATCAAGGATATATAGCACTACCGTCGCTCGATTAAAATTTAACCATGGACAATTTCCAGCACATTTACACAAACTTAAAATTATCGAATCAGCTGCTTGTACATGTGGCACCAATATAGCCGATATGAACCATTTAATCTTCGAATGCCCTAAGCACAATAACTTTCGAGGTGAATTTATTGGCAGACTTGTTAATGCGGGAGTGGTCATGCCTACTAGTATTACGTGTGTCCTAATGTATAATACTAAGCATGTTTACGATCCATTGATGGATTACATTTTTAAATCTAGGATTAGGATCTAAAATCAAAACCTATCCTCGTTTGCCTTTGTGGGGAAACCTATTTTCCGATGGCCGTTTTTTATTGTGTCTAAAGTCGTCTGATAGGCCCCAGACGTGAAACATGTTTATTCCTACGTTTCCCTTCCCGATTTGTGTGAATTTTATCTTATTATAGATTCGGTAAACATTTCTTAACGTGGCAATATGGGCAACGATCCCGAATGCCAAAAAAAAAAAAAAAACAGTGAATTTCTGCAGATTCATACATGAAAACTGGGTCAAGGCAGAAATTTCGTGGAAATGTAAAAGGAAAATGCTTTAATTTCGAAAAATATAATTAAAGATCATTAATTACCACAAAAAAGAATTTATGTAAATAAATTAACTTCAGATAACGAAAGAAAGAAAGAAATTAGCGATAAATACACTGTGAGTGTAAATTTATACAAGATATCTGAGCAAGCGTGTAGGAAGTTAGATTTCCACGAGTTATCTCATGATATATGTCTAATTGAATTTGGCAATCAATAATTCATTGATATGAATAAAATAAAACTCATATACAGTATGGAGATAGACGTGCCGCTCTGTAGGACTAGACTTCCGCTTAAACAACCATCGAATCACATACTTATTTAGAAACAAAATATCAGTAAAATCAAGATATCCATATCTAAAGAGTCAAACAGACACCTTGAGTCCTAGCTTAACGTTCGGAGGGAAAATACCCCTTGGTTACGTGAAATACTCGAGCGTGGTATTTTGAAAGATTCTATAGTATCTAAACAAAGACAGGTTTTTAGTTTAAGTAATGAGATATCTTAAGTTTGAAATAAATGACTTTTAAAAATACAAATAGACGATAAAAGAATTTTAATAATTTGCTTTTGTTGTATTATTTTTTTACATTTACATAAGATGCTAGGCCTAGTTAAGTAGAACCCGAAAGATATAGCCCTGAGATATACAAACGATATACAGAATCTAAAGAGATATATGCTTGAGTAACTGCCCACACAACAAGCATTTACTTCATTTATTAACCAAGCAAAACTCAGCAATATGTAGGTATACGAGGGGGTATTGATATATTCTTAGCCTAGTATTGAAACAATTTAAAGTTGGGACATAGAATATTTTATTATTCAGCATAGTCTCCTCTTAAATTAATCCACTTAATACAGCGATCCTGCAACGCGTTTAACCCTTCTAAAAAAAAAGATTCTTCTTGGTCTGTAAACCAGCCCTCCACAGGTTCTATTACCTCTTCGTTACACAAAAATTGACACGTCCTTTTAAACTTTTTTTCAATCGAAGGAACAGATAATAGTCTGAGGGGGCTAAGTCTGGAGAATAGGGCGAGTGTTCCAGTAATTCGAGCCCTAGATTCCGAATTGCATTCATGGTAATGCGCGATTTGCAGGGATGTGCAGGGACATTGTCCTGCAAAAACAACACATTTCGCTAACATGCCACGTCTCGTTTCCTTAATTTTCTCTCTCAGGGTGGTTAGTAATTTAAAATTGGAAACTCCAGTAATGGTCTGACCCCTTTTTAGGCAACGATGATAATTAGTCCACAGATATCCCAAAAAACTGAAGCAAGATCTTTTCCAGCGATTTTGTTAACTCGAAACTGCTTAGGCCTTGGAGAACCATGATGCTTCCACTCCATCGACTGCTGTTTTATTTCAAGGTAGTAAAAATGGACCGATGTTTCATCCATAGTCACAAGATGGTTCAAAAAATGTAGATCCCTTCAAAATGGGCGCAGCTTGACCGTGATCGGTCTTCCTAGTTGTTTCTCATCTTCAACGGAAGGTTTTCCTATTTTGAATGACGCAATCCATTTCTTGACAGTCGCATATCTTCGTAAATTTCCTTACCACTTAACCTCTTCAAATACAAGTTTTTGATGATGCCTCAATACTTCAATTGACAGATTTTCACATTTGCATTCGACATGCTTTCTTTCAAAATTTGCTGCACACCAATACTTCAACTTCTTGACGTAAGATTTTACAGTGACACTTTTAAAATGTCATTATTTGTTGCCATTATAACAAGATTTTGTTTATAGCCCCTCGTATGTACTAGATATCGTTATTATTAAATACGAATTTTATTTTAAAAGTTTATATTGAAATTTAAATTCAAGTGGCAGTTAATTTTTGTGTTATTACCTTTTTAGTAATCATAAAATATCAATAAGTTTAAATAGATGCTCTATTATCAAATGTAGTATCAAATTATCAAATATGTCCTCCGTCTGATATCTTCAACTATTGTAATTTAAATTAATCCAGGGTGGCGAACTTATTAATTATTAGTAGCCACCCACTTAAGCATCTTTTTCCCTCACATTGTCTCACTGAGCTAAAGGTGAGTCTAGCCAAATTTAATTATTGCAATTTGCCAACGACCCTCCCACACAAGTAGAATATACCGACTCTGTACTTATCTTATATGACTTATATGCAGTGTTAGGAGATCGGTGATTTTATCGCTAAATTTAGTTTTTTTAAGCCATCAACGACAAATTTAGTGATAATTTTTTGTCAGTGATTTTGCTGGAGACTTTTTTGTTGACTTAGTAGTGGTGCCATCTACACCTATAATATCATAACTTATCTTGATCATGGCCATAATTGCATGGCTTTGTCAGGCTGCTACTAAGATAGCGCCATCTATTCATAAGACTTATAGATATGTATATATTGTGATGACTCATCCAACGATACGACACGTATCACGCTTCTGGCGCCTTCTCGACAGATCTAGAAACGGAAAGATCGACACTAAGAAAACACGAGAGGTTCGTCGGCCGATATATAAGCCGTTGAGGAAGGGATTTGAATTCATTCAATACCAAATCATCGCCGAGTGAACTTACATAAATATAAATACATAAATGTGCTTATTGTTAGTAATTAGTTTTTAAATTGTTATTCGTTTTTATTATTACTATAGTGTGTCTAAAGTTACCGTTAGTTTTTATTTAAGAACCCGAATAGACAAATACTTTACAATATTGTATATACAGTAATCAAACTACGTAAGAGTAGATACTCGACCTCGTATGTAAATTTCCTTTAACTTATTTGAAAATTATCGAATTAATTTTATGTTAGCTATAGTAATAATGTCCAAATATATTTAAAAATATCGAAAGCAATGGGAAGCGGAAGACATGTTCAAAGCTAAGTAAGTTTATAACTAAAAAGAGCATTGACTTTCGTTTTAATTTATGACCACAATTAATTTATAATATAAACTAAAAGTCGGTTTTACTATAACTTTTATCTATCTCATTACATTTATTTTGCATAATTTACTCTTTAATTTGAAATTAATATGATTTAAATATGCTCTATTTTGCCATTTATTCACCATGTATTTCCGTTCGCGCCATAACCTTAACAAATCCCACCCTAATAGTTTGGAAGTTTCCAACAAATAAATATACGATTTTTTTTCCGAAATTAATTACTTATGAAAGAAAGACTGCCGAATTAAATCTTACAGCTTTTATTGCAGACACTGCTCTTTAAATGCAGTAAGTCACCTTGGTTTACTTTTAAAAACTTTAAAGATAATCAGTCTCAGGTATTAACAAATATTATGCTATACAGAAAAAAATGCGCAGCTTTAATAAAAAGCGTTATATCACCATGCTTACTTGAAGATTTAATTAACGACCATTATTATTTAATAATAGATGAATCGACTGCAATTGACGACAAAAAAACTCCTTTCCACAATGATAAAATATTACAGCCCATCAAAAAATAGGATCCACAATACGTTTTATAAATTATTAGAAATCGAAGGTGGCGATGCGAATTCTTTGGCAAATACTTTTAAGAAAGAATTCCTGGTGAATGGTTCAAAAACTTATAGGCATAGGTGTAAACGATGCGAACGTAATGGTTGGCGAACATCATTCTTTTTCATCTATATTAAAAGAAACGAATCCTGACTTAATTATAATAAAGTGCGTTTGACACTCTCTTTATTTGTCAGCAGAAAATTCTGCAAAAGAATTGCCATCATATTTAGACTTTTTCGTGAGAGAGTCATATAACTGGTTCGCACATAGAACTAAAGGGCAAATAAAATATAAATTACTTTAAAAAACACTTGCACAAAAACAGGCATTAAAAATAAAGAAACTTTCTGGTACTAGGTGGGTTGTAAGACATGACGCCATGGTAAAGATTGTTGGGCAATGGGATGCTTTAACACTTAATTTTGAAATTGCTAGAGCGCAGGAAAATTGTTACGTTACTGAACAACTGTATGAATTATTTTTGTCAAAAGAAAATTATTTATACTTGGTGTTTCTGAAAACAAATCTGCAAGGAATTATGGATTTAAATAAAGCACTTCAAGCTAAGAACGCTGATTCATTAAAATTGTTAGGGGATACTAATAATTTATTATATACTTATTTAATGATCTTGATTCCCCCTCTGCGTTTAGAAATAGAAAAGCGAGGAGATATCCATCCATCAATTTTGTATAATACAAAAGTATTTTTAATAATATAAAATATTATTAAAAATGGGGTGTGAAGAACACAATACAAGTTCATATATGTATTTTTGAATGTATCTTCTCCAAAGACGTAGATACGTATTTCACATTTCTACATGATCGTCGGTACGCCCCTGTTGGAGAAGAGACACATTCAACCAAACATAACTACCTTGCTATCTCGCAGCAATTATTAAGACAGAGCGTACAAAATTGGTGAGGTTTTACCCACTCAAGTATGTTTCAAATTACGTTGTTATATACGTATTCGGTTCACGCCGACAAGTAGTGAAGACACGATAATACAATTTTTATAGATACGATGGTTACCGACTATAAAAACACGTTGCTAGTTCTGCGGTTGTTATATAGACAGCGCTAAATATTTCTTCACGCTCTGTCTTAATACTTGCTGCGAGATAGCAAGGTAGTTATGTTTTGTTGAATGTGTCTCTTCTCCAACAGGGGCGTACCGACGATCATGTAGAAATGTGAAATACGTATCTACGTCTTTGGAGAAGATACATTCAAAAATACATATATGAACTTGTATTGTGTTCTTCACACCCCATTTTTAATAATATTTTATATTATTAAAAATACTTTTGTATTATACAAAATTGGTGAGGTTTTGCGCACTCAAGTATGTTTCAAATTACATTGTTATATATATATATATATATATATATATATATATATATATATTTGCAACACTCACTTCATTTCATTTGATTTTGTATATATATGGTATTATCCTGTAAATGGTTATTGTGCTTGTTGGGTAATAATATTATTATAATTATTTATATTTTTAGAGGAAATAATGACTGAAATTACTTGTGACCATGAGTCATTCTGATATTCAGCAGCTCAACAGGGAAGCTGTGCCCATCGAAATAAAAGAAGAAGCTCTGACTAGCTCTAAGACCAGAATCAAGCCACCAACCTTTGATGGAAAAACAGCATGGGCGACTTACCTGACACAATTTGAAGCAACCGAAGAAGCAAACGCATGGTCATCTGTCGAGAAGGGTACTTCTCATAGCGTTGAGGGGTGACGCCAGTCACATTTTACAGACATTGCCTCCTGAGGAACGAAAAGGTTATGCACCTACTATCGACGCTAGATTCCTGGATTCGCACCTGTCTTGAGCTATCCCCTGCAATCTAGAAAGTTTGTTCTGGATGCAGATACCAGTAACTTTGGGATGGGTGGTGTGCTCTCCCAAATCCAAGATTGACAAGAAAAGCTGATTGGATACTTCAGCAAGACCCTGTCCAAACTAGAAAGGAACTACTGCGAGAGGTACTACTACGAGAACTACTGGCAGTAATTGAGACTATCGCGAACTTTTACAAGTAGTGTCTCTTGCAATTTAAGAATCCCGAGGGGTCAAGTAGCTAGATGGATTAAGAGGCCACAGGAGTATGACTTCGACATCGAACATAGAGCAGGTCTTAAGCATCGAAATGCTGATGCTCTTTCTAAAAGGCCCTGACTAGAAGACTGTCGACATTTCAACTGAATCGAAGACAAATCAAAGACAAATCGATCAACACCCTTCGAACCACGAACCACAGTGGTTGATCACAAGTTGCAACCAGACAATTTGCGAGCAGATCAAGAAGCTGATCCTGGCCTTGCAGTCTTAAGGGTTTAGAAGAAAAATTGTCAAAGACCAACCTAGCAAGAAATCGCTCCCCGTTCACGAGAATTGAAGTCATACTGGGTACAATGGGATTCCTTAATCATGGAATACGATTTCTTGAGACGTCAGGTTGAAAATCAATATGGAAGCGAGCGGAAAATGCAAATAGAGGCAAATTGCCGAAACCAGACAATTTGCGAGCAGATCAAGAAGCTGATCCTAACCTTGCAGTCTTAAGGGTTTAGAAGAAAAATTGGCAAAGACCAACCTAGCAAGAAATCGCTCCCCGTTCACGAGAATTGAAGTCATACTGGGTACAATGGGATTCCTTAATCATGGAATACGATTTCTTGAGACGTCAGGTTGAAAATCAATATGGAAGCGAGCGGAAAATGCAAATAGAGGCAAATTGCCGAAACCAGACAATTTGCGAGCAGATCAAGAAGCTGATCCTAACCTTGCAGTCTTAAGGGTTTAGAAGAAAAATTGGCAAAGACCAACCTAGCAAGAAATCGCTCCCCGTTCACGAGAATTGAAGTCATACTGGGTACAATGGGATTCCTTAATCATGGAATACGATCTCTTGAGACGTGAGGTTGAAAATCAATATGGAAGCTAGCGGAAAATGCAAATAGTGGCAAATTGCCGAAATATGTAAGATTATTCTAAATATATACATATTAAAGTAAAACAGACCTTAATTCGCCGAGTAACTAAATCTACTATCTACAATATATATATATATATATATATATATATATATATATATATATATATATATATATATATTGAAGTATAGCCAAAAGGTCTTATTAGATTTACAAAATTTAATGATTTTATGTTGAAGCTGATATGTTAATTTTTGTAAAAATGTATTATAAATCTCTATTTAAATAAGGTCGTGAATATTACATATAGATGGAGTGGTGTGCAATGATGCATAAACGTTAATAACAAAGCATACTTAACCTCAACATTTTACCTTTTGGTGGGCTCAGGTTTATGTTATATGTCCGGCTAATGAGAACAATTAGACTCTTGTGTCGTGCATAATAAATACACTGATAATGTAGGTTCGGTGTTCCAATCAGAATACATATAAAATTAAACGGTAAAGAAACTCGATGGATGATGGAAATTTATATAATGCAAATTCTACGAAATGAAACTAGTGAGAAAAGGATTAATGTAAATGCTTTAATGAACGTGTTGTTTCACAGGTAAGTGAGAGATATCATAAAATTAGGATTAATTGAAATGCATCATGTCACGTGATAATCGCTACATATAATAAATTCTAAACAAACAAATTAATTAATTAGACAAAATTGAATTTAATCACTAACAAACATAGATGCTTCTCTCAAAATTTAGCATTTGCAAGAAAATAAAGGGGAACTGTATTCTTCTGGCCTTAAATTACATAATACTTAATACTAAATGTACCCATAAGGTATATCTATTCAAAACAAAAACTTTAATAAAGGTTTTACTGAATTAAATGATTGATACAACATTTTCAAAATTTTATAGGAGATTTCAAAATACTTATGTTGCAAATGGACGAGGATTGGTTATTCTGGAGTCTTCCCGTTTCCAATAATGCAGGAGACAGGTTTAGGCGGCTTATCGGACGGCGTCACAAGGTTCGCTTCGGGTCTCGCTCGATGTTGCCCCCGGAGAAATGCAATTTTCGTTTTATCAGGAACTGGTAGATGTATGGATGCACAAAAGGTGTTAAAATGGAGCTGGATCAACAGGTAATATTTTTATGTGTTTGTTGGATAGTTTTCTAATATAAAAACATAGTTTTTCTACTTATTTTCAGAGAGGCACTTAATAAAACGTCGGCGTAGTTTTTAGAATTTTCAACATAGTGACGCCAACTATCGTTTGTTTTTAATCCTCGTTTCTTATTCGTTCAATTTGTATTTATTAATTTAATCTCGCTACTTTTTTTAATGAAAATGACAATTTAATTATTTTAACCACATGGCTACTTTACAAAAATTATATACATTGTTCTAGTGAATAAATAATAGCTATTTGTACATACAAGTCTTATTTCTATGCTGATTTATAGTCGAGATATTTCCCGCGGTTATTAATTTGAAAATGTACAGCTTTCTCTAAAGAATATGTGTCATCGATAATCGATCAATTAAGTTGAAATGTTTTCGGTATTACATGATATATAAATAAACTGACTAAGGCAAAAGAAAAGATAAACATAAATGAAAATGCAAATTAATTTTTAACAATTAGAACGCGAAATCAACTTTATTGATATGACAGATGAAGAATTCAGTTCCAAAAACTTCTTATTTCCTAATATTTATATTTTAACTAAATTAATCTGTATCTTACAAAACTAGTATTCTTTTGTGTAGGCTTGACCTACCACAAAGTCCCCAATAATTTGGATAAGGCGTAATTGTCTTAATAAGAAGGCTTGTCCAATTATTCCTACATTAAGCTCTATTTATATCAATTCCGAAATTCAAAATAATATTTACATACAAAATTAACTTGTTAGAGATTGTCAATTTTATTATTTGTCTAAGTTTCTTTATGTCTGTGTTCATGTCTTGTTTTCAATTGTTCTGTTTTTAATTTTTAACATCATACTAATTAGATGTGGTTTTTATTTTCACTTTAATAAATTATATAGGATATAAATCTATCTTAGGTGTATTTTAAGTTGTCTATCTTGTTGTTTTGTCTTATCTTGTGATGCTTGTTATTTCAGTATATAATCGAATAATTTTCTTCTTTAATTATATAGTTGTTGTATTTGTTTATATATATTTTTATTCTTTTGTATTCTTATTATATTGTGCTTTTCGAACTGTTAACATTATTATTCATATATTTGTAGTTGTTGTACTTGTGTACATATTGTTTTTCTTTTTATTCTCATTGTGTTGTGTTTTTCAAACTGTTAACATTATTATTCATATATTAGTAGTTGTTGTATTAGTGTACATATTGTTTTTCTTTTTATTCTCATTGTGTTGTGTTTTTCAAACTGTTAACTACATTATTCTTATATTCATAGTTGTATTAAAAACTTGTTATTTATATTCAGGTATATTTATTGCATTTAATATTTTGTTAGTGGTTATGGTGTTGTACTTTGGGTTATTATATTTATATCTTATGTTGATGGTACATGCTTAATATTCTATATATTTCTTGTTATTCTTAATCTTTGTTTATAATAAATATATTAATATAAGTTTTAGCTTGCATAATAAATAATACTTTCTTTGTAAATACATATCTTTTCTCTTCAATTCTTTCACATATCTTTTAAATTCCATACCTTGTTATCATATATAAATTCCCCATAATAAGACATTTGTCTATATTTCGATATATTCATATTAATAATAATTCATTTATTTATATATACTTTACATCCCCATATCATATATTAATTCCTTCTACCTTTGTTAATCTAAACCTTTTCCAATTCTAGTAACTTTCCAACATACCTTTATTTATTTATATCATACTTTTGTCTTACATATACATTGATTCAATCATCTTTGTTTAACTTTAAGCATATTTATTAGTATCTATTTTCCCCATTAAATATTTTATCTTTGTCCTATGAGATCAATTAAACAATTGTTCTTTCTAAGTTTATTTTTACCATTTACATACGTTATGTGATGTTACTTTTTATGTTGCAGAATATTTAGTATCTGTCAGTTATTGTTTAGTAGTTATTTCGTTTATAAGCTCTAGTTATGTTAAGTTTTCTTTTTATTGATATAATTATTTGTCTTATTTACTGTACTTCAGTTCTCTTGGTCTGGTAATGTGTTCTTTTTCTTTATTAAATTTTCTTTAGCATGTTTTTGTTTGCATTAATGTTTGTGCATTCAGGGTAGTTATTAGTAGTTTAAAATCGTGTCCCACTCCTAGCTTTTGTCGTCTTTATAATGTTTAGAACACCGAGATTCTAGTATTGTTCTTAAATATTAATTTTTCTTCGACGCACCTTCGGTGTGTTGATGCTGTTATTAGTATATGGATGGAGCATATTACCTCTGCCTAATGTGATATGCATGTTTTTAATGATCAATGTGTGTGTCGTTTCAATTTTTGTGTAAGTAGATGTATAAGAGTTGATTTGTGTTTTAAGTATGATATTAAAGAAATCGTTGGTATCAAAATATTCATTTATCATGGAATTGTGTGTTGTTCCTTCTATATTTATTCCGTTATAAAATGTATCATCATGTATAGTTGAGCTTTGTAAAATTAAGTTACTGTCCTGCAAGTAAATGCTCTTTGCTCGTGTGTTGTTGGTTGCATAATGATGGGGTATATTTTTGATTGCAAATGTGTTAAGATTTATTTTATTTCTCCCCATCATTAGTATTTTAAGATTATTATTTTCTTGAGTAATACTTATTAAAAAATTCTAATATTCTCTATCATTTATTAGAAATTGATTATGTGAATTAACTTTATTTTTGCATCTAAGCGATTTGTAAGGCTTAAGATCAGGTAATATTTTGATTGTGTTTATGTTACATGCATTGTTAGTACTTGTGTTTCCTAACATCTCTTTGTGTTCCGGCATAAGTTGATCTATTTTTATCCCATTAATAATCTCGAATTTTTGATTTATGCTTGTTGGTAATTTTTCATTGAAAGTATCTATTTTAGGTGTTAAATTTGTTATTAATCTTACCTTAAAATCGTTTATTTTTTGTATAATTCTTTCTTCCAATTTCGTCTGACTCTCCTTTAATTCTTTTATATCCCCTTTAATTTCTGCTTTGTCCTGCCTAAGTTGGTCTAATTTGACATTATTCGAGTCTAATTTTTGGTTTAATTTCTCATTATTATCTGATATGATTTGTTTTAAATAAGCTTCTTCTTTTTCATTATTAGTGTCTAATTTTTTATTTAAATTTTCATTATTCATTTCTAATTTTTGTGTTAAATTAGTTTCTATAGTTTCTATTTTTTTGTTATTATTGTCTAATTTTTGATTTAATTGTTCGTTATTTGTTTTGTTATTATCTGCTATAAACTGCTTTAAATTAGTTTCTTGTTTTTGTTGCATATTTTCTAATAGAGCTAATAAAGTGTTAAAATTCATAGGCATCTCTTCTTTCGGAGTTTCTGATTGTACCGTAATTGTGGAAGTATCACCCTGATCTGCTTCTTCCCCTCTACCTTCTGTGTTTTCTCTTGACTTGCTTCTGGTGCGTTTGTCCATTTTATTATTATGATCCTAAATATTGATATTATTGTATTATAGTTGTGTATTAAATTAGTTTTATGCAAATAAATTGTTTCTTATACAATTATTTTTATTTTTCCCCTTTTATTTAATTAATTCAATGTTTATATTTTAATCTTTGTATTATATTTGTAAATTAATCGTAGGTATATAAATTGTTATCCTGTAAAATTGTCTTTGTTTTAAACTTTTTGACTTTTGATGTAAGTGTTACTTATAAGAACAATTACCCCTTGTAAAAATAGACTTACAAATCCCTGTTCCTGAACATCCTAGTACATAAGTACATAGTACATGAACGTCCTAGTACATAAGAAAAACCACAGAGAAGCAAAACACAGACTCACAATTATGAAGAATGTTATGTATCTTAAATAAACAAAATTTGAATACAGTTCTCCTTGTTTTATTTTTTTAATTTTATATATCCTCTCTCGTTTTATTTTTAAAATTGTATTCTTTGGAGCACGTTTTATAATTGCCTCGCAGTTGTGGCGCCAAATTGAAATATAGCCAAAAGGTCCTATTATATTTACAAAATTTAATGATTTTATGTTGAAGCTGATATGTTAATTTTTGTAAAAATGTATTATAAATCTCTATTTAAATAAGGTCGTGAATATTACATATAGATGGAGTGGTGTGCAATATTTAATATGTTGCATGTGCATAATTCAATGATGCATAAACGTAAATAACGAAGCATACTTAACCTCAACATGTTTACAAGTGAATAACTTTTGATCGTTTACCTTTTGGTGGGCTCAGGTTTATGTTATATGTCCGGCTAATGAGAACAATTAGACTCTTGTGTCGTGCATAATAAATACACTGATAATGTAGGTTCGGTGTTCCAATCAGAATACATATAAAATTAAATGGTAAACAAACTCGATGGATGATGGAAATTTATATAATGCAAATTCTACGAAATGAAACTAGTGAGTAAAGGATTAATGTAAATGCTTTAATGAACGTGTTGTTTCACAGGTAAGTGAGAGATATCATAAAATTAGGATTAATTGAAATGCATCATGTCACGTGATAATCGCTACATATAATAAATTCTAAACAAACAAATTAATTAATTAGACAAAATTGAATTTAATCACTAACAAACATAGATGCTTCTCTCAAAATTTAGCATTTGTAAGAAAATAAAGGGGAACTGTATTCTTCTGGCCTTAAATTACATAATACTTAATACTAAATGTACCCATAAGGTATATCTATTCAAAACAAAAACTTTAATAAAGGTTTTACTGAATTAAATGAATTGATACAACATTTTCAAAATTTTATAGGAGATTTCAAAATACTTATGTTACAAATGGACGAGGATTGGTTATTCTGGAGTCTTCCCGTTTTCAATAATGCAGGAGACAGGTTTAGGCGGTTTATCGGACGGCGTCACAAGTTTCGCTTCGGGTCTCGCTCGATGTTGCCCCCGGAGAAATGCAATTGTCGTTTTATCAGGAACTGGTGGATGTATGGATGCACAAAAGGTGTTAAAATGGAGCTGGATCAACAGGTAATATTTTTATGTGTTTGTTGGATGGTTTTCTAATATAAAAACATAGTTTTTCTACTTATTTTCAGAGAGGCACTTAATAAAACGTCGGCGTGGTTTTTAGAATTTTCAACATAGTGACGCCAACTATCGTTTGTTTTTAATCCTCGTTTATTATTCGTTCAATTTGTATTTATTAATTTAATCTCGCTACTTTTTTTAATGAAAATGACAATTTAATTATTTTAACAACATGGCTACTTTACAAAAATTATATATATTGTTCTAGTGAATAAATAATAGCTATTTGTACATACAAGTCTTATTTCTATGCTGATTTATAGTCGAGATATTTCCCGCGGTTATTAATTTGAAAATGTACAGCTTTCTCTAAAGAATATGTGTCATCGATAATCGATCAATTAAGTTGAAATGTTTTCGGTATTACATGATATATAAATAAACTGACTAAGATAAACATAAATGAAAATGAAAATTAATTTTTAACAATTAGAACGCGAAATCAACTTTATTGATATGACAGATGAAGAATTCAGTTCCAAAAACTTCTTATTTTCTAATATTTACATTTTAACTAAATTAATCTGTATCTTACAAAACTATAGTATTCTTATGTGTAGGCTTGACCTACCACAATATATATATATATATATATATATATATATATATATATATATAGAGAGAGAGAGAGAGAGAGAGAGAGAGAGAATTTCTTAGCCGTTCATTTGATCATTTGATAAATTCTTGGAGTTTCTGCTTTATATTAAATATTTTTAAATTAGTATGATATTTTGCAAAGTAATGTGAATGTAAACATTGCTGTCTACAATTACGACGCTACTTATTCGAAATTTTTATTTGAAAAAAATTCGCAAAATATCATACTAATTTAAAAATATTTAATATAAAGCCGAAACTCCAAGAATTTATTAAATGATATATTAAATAAACGGCTAAGAAATTATCTCTATATTATTAAATGGCTAAGGATGAAAAATAGCAATTTCCAACTGACAGAATATTCATATCTGTTCCTTATTAGGCATTTAAAATAAACTTGAAACCAAGTTCTCGTACCCCAGTGGCTAGAGCGATGGTCTAGCAAACCGTGGGCGTGGGTTCAAGTTCAACATAGCACGAAATTTTTCAAATAAAAATTTCGAATAAGTAGCGTCGTAATTGTAGACAGCAATGTTTACATCCACATTATGTACTTCCCAAAATATCATACTAATTTAAAAATATTTAATATAAAGCCGAAACTCCAAAAATTTATCAAATGATATATATATATATATATATATGTACTTAATTTCCGTGTTCTTACCACCATTTTAAATTTCATATTTCCAGTGATCTGTCACATATATAACTTTGTCGTTTGCTAGAGTGATGTTCTCCTCTGTGCAGGTTTCACCTAAATTCTAGAACACGATTAGATGTCATTGGTCCTTAATCACGCCGCATTCACAGGACTCATCATCCCTCCTATAGCCTCATGTTTTCGGTTTGTTGTTACGGCATGAAGTCCTTGTTCTTAATCTATCGAGAATTCTCCACAAGGGAAATGGTAATGAGTGCTCAGCAACTCCTCCTTTGGTTCGGAGCGCAAACGGTCACCATAAAACCTTTCCGAGATTTAAGTCGGCTCAGTTGGATTTCGTATTCTTATGGTCGGTTTTTTGCTTCTTCCTCTCATGTTCCGTAGAGACATCTTCAGATTAGAGATGGTACTATGCCAACTAGCGGATAAATCTTCTGACTTGGACTTGGTTTTAGGCAGCTGGTAACAATACGGACGCTCTGATTCAATGCCACATCGACTTGTTTGGTATGTGCCAAATTAAACCACATTAGGAAGGCATACTCAGCAGCTAAGAAGCACAAGGACAAAACTGATGTTCATAAGGCGTGTGGTGCTCTCCACTTAGTACTTGTGAGTTTTGTGGATTATATTACATATTTCTAACGTTTACCTTCCCATTGACCTCTTGACAATGTTTCCGAAAAGACAAAATTCGGTTGAGCCGTACCAGTGAATCGTTATCTTCCAGCTCCTGACACTGCCACGAAACCTTCAGCTTCCTCTGCGTCTTCATGTTTCTGAGACACCTGAGTTTTTCCGAGGCTAATTTTAAGATGGTTAGCTTCATAGTAGCTCTCCAAGCACCACCAGCTTTGCCTGCAGTCCAAGGAAAGACGTACCGTGAGCTGATACAGTAGTGTCGTCAGAATATTTAAAGTGTCTTGTCTTTGCATCTGTCGGTAGGTCGTTGGAATAAATATTGTAAAGGATCGATACAAGAAAACTTCCCTGAGACAGACCATTTCTTTGACCTCTCCATCGTTTATTCCTGGACTGGAATGTATAAGTAGAAAGCACATCACCAGCCCAGTTAGTCGTTAGATTGTGGAGTTTATATATCAGTTTTTTTTATGACTAACCGTGTCATAAGCTTCATACAGGTCTGTGAATACCATTCCAGTAATATACTTCCGCTCAAAACCATATTCGATGATTTCTCTTCGATTGAGGGTTTGACTGGAGCGAGATTTTCCCGGCCTATTCCGATATGATTTTGCCCTCAGTGGTGTCAAAAGCCTGATCAAGGACCATTCTTTCGAGCGCCTTGAAAAGATGGCAGAACAGGAATACTGGTCATTTTAGCGAACAATTTTACTCGAATAAATGTAAGATTTATGTGTATACAGGGTTACCGCTGAATAGCGCACCAGCTATGCGAATCTGAAGAATACGTATAAATGTCTAACTAAAAATCAAAAAAGACATTCATTCGTAATTCATCAAAAATTTCCAAATTTTTAGGGCCAAAATGTAGTTAAAGTCGGTCCATATTTTTATTTATCGGAATACAGGTGTAGATTCAAGTTAATTGACCAACAAAAAAGTCTATAACATTCCGGACAAAACTTTCAACAATAAAGTTCTATTGATAGATAGCGAATGTTATTGTTTTCTACCAAAACATTCTCGGCCGCACATATGAGTCATATGACGATGCTCTTTTTTTGTGAATATCTTTACGTCGAATATGCCAACATACCTATGCGGTGTTAGTTAAAATGTGATTAAGACTAAATAGTTTGAACGGTAGACTTCTTTTAATAGTAAAATTTTTATGTTTATAATAAACCAAAAATCGTCCTAAAATAAAAAGCTTTATTTAGTGTGTCCACTGGGACAGATACCTGGTCTTTAATTATTTGTATGGAATTATTTACATATAATTTTGTTTTCTTTAAATTTGTGGTGGTACTGACAAATACTGATAAAACAATATAATTACAAATGAAACAGACATGCATTGTACCGTGTATATCTGTACACATGGACATACACCTGGTATTTTCTAACGTTTACTTCTGCCACAGACACTTGTTTCTGTATAATGACGTGTATAATGCATGCAAATGCGTAACACGTGCTTAATGTATTTATATACTCAAATTTCTTCAATATAATTAATCGGTAAAAGGAATTACTGATGAATTAGTGATGGAAGCCCGTATTGCCGCCCGTATATTTATCTGTGATAGGGCGGCACTCGAATAAAGAAAAATCATTTTCTCGTTACAACGTGAACATTGGACCGCGATTTTTTGTATGAAAGCATTACTCATATATACCTTTCACCCATTTATTTCTTGTTCACTATACACAACTACACAACTCGTCAACAATTATGAAATGTTACATTTTTATGAATTAAAAGAAAATGTTTGGTAGAAAGCGAAAGAGATCGAAATCTGACAGAGCGAAATCAGGAGAATAAGTTGGGGTGGAGTGACATCCCAACCAAATTCTTGATTAACTGCTTTTGTAATATTAGCAGTATGAGGACGAATGTTATCGTGCTATAAAATGATTTGATAATGTCTTCCCGGCTTTGCTTCTTGAATTGCGGCCTCAAGCCGGCGGAGTTGTCGATTGTAAATCTCAATAGTGATGGTTACATTCCTCTTCTTACTTACTTATTACTTATTTATTTACTTCTTATTCTTCTCTACTTAGCGTTATATTTTGTTTTGCACATGAATACAATGTTTGTTCAAATTCAAAAACTATTCAATTACACAATAATCCTACGTTAAATAATCAAATAACTTTGACATATGCCTAACGATATCTTTTTCAATTTACTCTCATCCTAAAAATTAAAAGCTCCACCAATTTATATATTACAGTTTTAAACGAATGAAGCTATTGAATCAGTGAATATACAGTGTGTTTAAAAAAGATGCGGCAATATTAAAGGGGGTGATTGCCCAGGTCATTTTATACAAAAAGTTCCTATAAACATAGGTCCGCATACGCTTCGTTACCGATCTACAGCGTGTTGAAGTTTAATTTTAAGAAACAGTAAAAACTTGATTTTTCCAAAGCGGCTTGAGATATCATAATGAAACTTTAGGCGTGTTAATAGCTGTGGGAGAGACATACTTTGCAATACAACACAATGTTTCAGTCGTACCTGTGGCGCGCGTATTGGCACGTCACAGGCTATTTTTCAAGAAAAAATAGGACGCCTCCGATTTCTCTAAAAATACAAATATGCTTTTATTTATTGTTCAATTATGAAGAAAAAAGCTCTCTTAACTTTTTATCGTACGACGCACCGTTTTTCATTAAAAAAAACATTTTAGTGCATGTCCATTTATTACAGAAAAAAATATTAAAGAACAAGGTTTTATTCAAGGGCAAAAACAAATATTTTACAAAACCAACAATTTTATCAACCAAAATTACAAAAACTGTGTAAAGTGACCACCTCTAGCTCGGATGCAAGAATCCAATCTTCTCCTCATTGACTGGCGAACTCTCTGAAAAACACCAGGATCGGTTTTAATTGAGTTGCACCCAGCAATGATTCGGTTTCTTAAGTCTTCTACGTTTTCCAATGGAGTAGCGTACACCAAGGACTTCAAATGGCCCCACATGAAAAAATCCAGGGGATTTAAGTCCGGGGATCGTGCAGGGCATGAGTGAGGTCCACCTCGGCCTAACCAGCGATTTCCGTATGCTTGTGTTAAGAAATCACGAGCTACTTGACTAAAGTGGGCTGGTGCGCCATCGTACATATACTTTTTTCTTCATAATTGCTTTTTTCTTCATAATTGAACAATAAATAAAAGCATATTTGTATTTTTAGAGAAATCAGAGGCGTCCTATTTTTTTCTTGAAAAATAGCCTGTGACGTGCCAATACGCGCGCCACAGGTACGACTGAAACATCGTGTTGTATTGCAAAGTATGTGTCTCCCACAGCTATTAACACGCCTAAAATTTCATTATGATATATCAAGCCGCTTTGGAAAAATCAAGTTTTTACTGTTTTTTAAAATTAAACTTCCGTAGATCGGTAACGAAGCGTATGCGGACCTATGTTTATAGGAACTTTTTGTATAAAATGACCTGGGCAATCACCCCCTTTAATATTGCCGCATCTTTTTTAAACACACTGTATATTTCTTTTTTTTCTTATCCGTTTTATTTAATAAACATTGTTAATTTTTTTTTAATTCCTATGAGTGACATTAATTATTATAACGCACATATATTTTACGGAAGAATAAAATTTCATTTTTACGAAAAATTTTAATCAATTAAAAAGATCGATGGCTCAAACATGTTCGTATAATAGATTGTCTATTAAAATTATTTTTGTAAAATAGATAAGTGAATGTGGATTTGCCTTGTGACAAAAAAATTAAATTAATTAAAGAACAGGCGAACTTTGTTATGCACTGCACCAGTGAGGCATCTTCTAAACCCTCAAAATTCAAATAATTAGTTAATCTACTTTCGTTGCATGACTAATTTTAATATAAAAAATTTGAGCTCATTACCTTTTGCTCTCCAAGGAAAGCTACAATACCACCGAGACGATATAGTTCTGAATTTATTAAATATTCAAATTTTGATTAGGAAACCATACGACAAATAAGCCTATAATTAGTTACGTACAGTCACTGAACTCGAGAACGAATATGTATGTATTAATATTCGTCACGCAATTAATCCCCATTAAAAAGTATACCAACAGGCGTGTTTGTTTGTTTTTTATTAACATTAATGTAACGGTAAAAAGACTCTATATTTTAAATATGAATGTTAAATGAAATACTATAATACATATATTCTATAACAATGTAATATTTTATTTATTAATAAGCACATAATTTTGATGAGTTTTTAACAAATCGTGCCTTCAACAAAATTCTTTAATTATAATTAAAGTAGTGAAAAATATTAATAATATTTTTTAAGAATTGCTGAAAAAAAACAAGTCAATCAACGGGAAACGTACAGACGCGTTTCATTCTAGTTGGAACTTTTCAATGCACGGCATTCCTCGAAGACGGACATTGCTTTTCATTTCTATACTTTCTGTATATATAGTTAACATTTGGAACCTACTGCAAGTGAGAATTAATGAATATTAAATCTCATTCTTACATGTAAATGTCGACTTATGTGATGCGTTCATAACTACAATCCGACAAACTAAGTTTGTACCAGTATGCAGAACACATCCTTTCGAGACAACGAACTTCCTGGTAATTAGGTTAATTAAGAATTGCTGAAAAAAACAAGTCAATCAACGCGAAACGTACAGACGCGTTTCGTTCTAGTTAGAACTTTTCAATGCACGGCATAAGACGGACATTGCTTTTCATTTCTATACTTTCTGTATATATAGTTAACATTTGGAACTTACTGCAAGTGAGAATTAATGAATATTAAATCTCATTCTTACATGTAAATGTCGACTTATGTGATGCGTTCATAACTACAATCCGACAAACTAAGTTTGTACCAGTATGCAGAACACACCCTTTCGCGACAACGAACTTCCTGGTAATTAGGTTAATTAAGAATTGCTGAAAAAAACAAGTCAATCAACGGGAAACGTACAGACGCGTTTCGTTCTAGTTGGAACTTTTCAATGCACGGCATTCCTCGAAGACGGACATTGCTTTTCATTTCTATACTTTCTGTATATATAGTTAACATTTGGAACTTACTGCAAGTGAGAATTAATGAATATTAAATCTCATTCTTACATGTAAATGTCGACTTATGTGATGCGTTCATAACTACAATCCGACAAACTAAGTTTGTACCAGTATGCAGAACACACCCTTTCGCGACAACGAACTTCCTGGTAATTAGGTTAATTAAGAATTGCTGAAAAAACAAGTTAATCAACGGGAAACGTACAGACGCGTACAAACACTTAATCATTGTATGCAGAATTTTCATTAACAATTCTCTAATTTTGCTATCACATATAGTTGTCAGTATGCTTGTGTCAAAAAAATTTCGTGTAACGCGAGCAGTTGTTCCTAAATATGGGAGCAGAACAACTCATCTAAGAAATACATTGCTGTCACATGAAGTTCAATTATTAATTTAACACACCTCGCTATTCTTGAAAATTATATCCAAGCTATCCACCTTGATTACGATAGAAGACCTGATTGGTTGTTATATAATTTGAATAGTGATGACGTACTTGAACAGTCTTTCTTCTTTGATGAGGTCTGGAGGATATTTAAATAAATAAAACATGAGAATATGATCAGCAGAAAATATTCTTGAATTTATGGAGCCACCTTTATATATAAAAAAATGTGTTTGACCAACAGTATCAAGGAGTCGTTAGTTGATTTCATATCTTTTAACACAACAATAAATATTGAAACATGCCGAAATATGTTTGAACTTTTTCCAACCAAATAATACTCCAGTACATATTGTTAAAAGAACGCTGATTGGATGATGTATATGATACACGTTTGAAATTCTTAAAAGATGGACGCTTATGTTGATTTTGATACGGACTAGCCGTAGCGTCCTAACAATAATAAAAATGATTTAAAGTAACATAATAATTCGCGTCAAAGGTATAGGATGTGCGTACTATACTGAAATAAATGTTTATTGAATAAAAAAAGATAGTGTTGTGCTTAAAGTTTTATTTAATATTTACATAAAATAAATCAAGCTAAAATAAATCAAGCTCTGAAATATATTAAAATAATTAAATGAAAGCTTCATTCCTTTTATTTAATAAATTGTATTTAATAAACATTTATTTCAGTACACTACATACGTCTTGGACTTTTAATGCAACATTACATTACATTATTATTTCAAATCATTTACATTGCTGTTAGGACGCTACAACTAGCCCAGAACAAAACAACACAATCCACATCTTTCAACAATTCGGTGCTCACAACCCAACTAGCCTTCTAGTAACAATATGGTTCAACAAACACAGTTTTTTGATAATCGATTGATGAATTTTCATGCAAGACCTTCAGATCTCACTTCAGAAGCGCAAGGTTCGTGTGTAGCGAGATTAGGTGACATTTCCAGTATCTGCTTTATCGTGTAATATTATTGCTTTAAATGTTTTTCTAAACTTAAAACTGTGATTAATTTTCTGTTTTTTATACCAAATAAAATACAACTGTAATACAATTAAACTTCAAAAGTGTCATATATCATATATAATAATGTCGTCATACCACTCCAAATAATGTATGGTATATACCTATACTGTGAGCAATATCAACCGACGGTATTTACTAATTAAAATCCCTAAATTAGATTTTAATATATGTAATTTAGCGGCATTGCTCATGTTTGTATATATGCTTGTTTACTTGTCTTTATGTTTGTTATCGATGGTTGTGTTGTATTTTTGTTACTCATGTCTGTATATTCTTGCGTTCTGATTAAAAATTATACTTATAAAGATATTAGGATAATGTCGTTTGCGGTGTACCCAGATAACAAAAGTTTATGGAAATCGGTAGCATTTTGAAACGAAAATTCGATAAACTGCCAACAGTCTTGACAGATGATATTGTTTGTAAAAGATGTTCAGAATATAAATTTGGCCAATTAGAAAATATATACTCAAACAGGTACGATATCTAGGAAATAAAAATATGGTTTTGTAATATTTCTTTTTCTTCATTAATTTATGATGCATATTTGAATCTAACCTTTTACCCTGGTGAAGCGTGATTTCATTTGTCAGCTTCTATCAACTTACGAAACTACTGTACTCGTAATTCTTTTGAAACAGACTTTCATCAGATAAAAATTGCCGTTTGCAGAGCATGGATTATAGGATCTATTTTCCTTCAGAATACAATAAATGTTGATCGTTATAGTAAAACCGTCTATTAATCATTAGCATCGTAATAAAATAAAAAATGCCATTTTCCAACAAGATGGAGATGCAATAAAATCATTGGTTCATAGCCGGCCAATTCAGCAAAATTAACACCTTTGGTTTTTCGTGTTTTAACATTTAAAGGATACTGTATTATAATTTAGATGAAATAAAAGTTGGAATTAAAGAAGCCGTAAATAATATCTCTGAGAAGAGCAAGTAAAGGCTTATATATTTCTTTTAACCATATCTTCTAGATATTACTTATTCATTTTGAAAGGATATGTATATATTTTCAGGTTGAAAATTTTCTTAGAATATATTTATAATTTCTATAAGAAATCAATGTAACCATGTAATTAATATTGCATTCTTTGTATATCTGTACATTTATATTTAATTTCCCTGTATATATATATATTTTGAAGAATCTTGAGACAAAGTATTAAAATGTGTTTAATCTGAGTGATTTGAACATTTAAGTGCCCAGTTTTTATGAATAATATTAGAGACTATAACTATATATTATAATGTTGCATATTCATTTTTATATGACATTTATATATATATAGATAGATAATTATTTCGTGATCTTTGTATGTTATGGTAGATTCAATTAGTTGGCGATTTAAGGTCTGGTTTTACTCAAAAATAAATATATTTGAAACAATCTTACATGTTTCGGCAAATGATGCCTTTCTCAAAGAATTGAAAATATAAATGACAGTATATTAATGTCATACTTATACATTTGCAGTTGTCAAGGATAAAATTATTCAAAGATACATCCAGCTTAATAATAATAGTTAGACAGCAAAAACGGGGAATGGCAAGGTATAAGTTATTAATTTTATTATTATGTATGCGTCCGTGGAGCGGCTTAAGATGTAAAGCTGTCAGCATTCGCCTTAAACGAGAAGGAAAACCACGAAAACCTACTCGGACAGCCGGACAGGGATCCAAACACGGAACTGTCAGCATGATAAGCAAATGTACAGATATTTAAATAACATAAGATATATATTTATATAACAGCAACTTATATATGATGGTAAATTGCAGATCGTTACATAATTAGGTTGTAGTATATACTGCTTAAATTTTTTATATCACTTCTGTTGTTAATTGAATTTTTTTCTGTTTAATACTAATCATTTCTTTAATTTCGCTTTTTATTGTGTTGTTCTTTATCAATTATCTGTGTGTTTTCAAAATCGAAATGGTGATCACGTCGTAGTTTGTGTGTAAATAAAGCAGTTTTGTCTGTTTTAGAGTATTTGTGGACTTGTATTCTTTTGTAAAACTTTGTTTAGTTTACCCTACGTAGTAACTATCGCAATTGCGACATGGTATTTTATAGATGATATGTGTTTCTCGATTTCTTTCTATTTTAGGTTTTAGTTTTGAAAATAGATGTTTATTAGTATTATTAAGTTTATATGTTGTAGCTATATCATATTTTTTTAAAGTGTATTTAATTTTTTTTTAATTGTCACAATGTAGATTTTTGTCCTGATTAATTATATCCATTGTCAACAAAATGTCAATATAAATTTGCAGTTTGTATTATTTTTAATATGGTCTCAATATCCTATTTTAACAAAGTAAGGTTCCTTAATAGAAACTGGACTCTCTGAAGCTACGGTAGCATCTCGTCTAGGACTTGCAAAAGTTCCATTAATATTATTAACATGTGACAGACTAAATTATAGGTTATTTCCATTACGACCGTTTCACAATACCGTAACTTACTTTTCTTCAAAGAATGACATTGACGACCAAAATTGATTACTCGCAGCTGTTCAGCTAGGTGTATGTAATTTTAGGATAACCAACGTCACCATTTTTTTAAGCTGTTTAATTGAATTTTTACCTGTCAATTATATGTTTTTATAATTGTCAACAATTGTCAAGCAGATATTAACTTTATTTGTTGTGTAAATAAAAAACTAAATTTTATTTATTAAAATTAAAATCAATTGAACATTTTTAATTTTCTCAAGGACTTACCGCTGTTGGTAGATTGAATGCAAAAAATTATTTAAATATACTAGAAAACACCATGTTACCTGCAGTAACAGAAATATATCCTGGAAACAACTTTATTTTCCAGTAAGACAACTGTCCTGTATGTACCTCACATAACGTCGCCACATGGCTTCAACAACAAAACGTTGAGCTAATGCCATGGCCTGCAAATAGTTCAGATCTGAACCTCATCGAAAATATTTGGGGCTATATAACGAAACGATTATTCACAAGAAATTTCGTGCCAAATAATTCTGATGAACTTTGACTTGACAAGAAATTCAACTTTCTTGGAATGCTCTCAAAGAAAATCCACATTTTATCAGGCCATTTATACTTTCAATTCCGCGTCGCCTAGAATCGGTGATTGAGAATAATGGTGGAATTACAAAATATTAAAACACCTGCTTAATTTCTTTCATTTTATTCAGTATTTAATAGTTGTTTGTTTCTATTTTAGATTATTTTATACAATTCTACTTGTTAAAATTATATTTCACGTATAAGTGTATTGATTTTAAGCAACTGATATTGCCAACTGTCAAGGGAAGTCAGTTTAATACAACGTGTTTCAAAAAGAATTACATCTAGTTGTCCATGAATTTCTCCTATAAATTGCGGTGTTCTGCATTCTTGAAATGCGGATATAACGGGTGTTCAGAAACATTCGAAGTCAAAGTAGTCCTTGAAAATATGAAGTCATGTCTGAGATAGATTGATTTTTAACAGACAACAGTTGACATTTAATAATTATTACAAATCAGATACTTAAGTAAAGATATACGATTTTTTGTTCAGAGCCCACTTGACTTCGAATGTTTCTAAACACCCGTTATAATAATGGGTATGAAGGTTATCTACCTGTCACTGTAAAAATTTATCATCGAGAAATATGGTGATGAAAAACAGTACAATTAGATTATTAATTTATTTAATAAGAAAACTTGAAAGATGGGATATTAATCAGTCAACCAAGGTAAATAACTAATTTGTAGAAATTTTAATTATTATAATTTATAACAAGTGTTCAAAATGGTCACCATTTTGTTAAATGCATAATGAACTACGACGTTTCATGTGTTCAAAAATATTCTGCAATACATTTGGTGTTATTTCATTACATTTAATTGTAATTGTGTTAATTAAGTCATTTAAGTTATTCATTCTTGTCTTATATACTTCATTTTTTAGCAATCCGAAAATAGAAAAAACTAACAGTGTAAGATCTGATGACCTTGCATGCCAAACACCTCTGCTTATAAACTCGATGAGGGAAGTAATATTCTAAAAGCACTAAATTATCACAAGTTGTATGTGCAGTAGCCCCATCTTGCTGGAAGTAACCCCCATTGAATTCGCCTCGTTGCACTTGAGTTAAAAATTGTGTTAATAACTGTACTCGGTATCGTTGCCTATTAAAGTTATTGTGAAAAAATATTGGTCCTATTTTTCAACGACGAGATACAGCTAACCAAACTCCAACTTTAACAGTATGTAAAGGAACTTCGATGTGATTGTTTGGATTATTTATAGACCATGTTCTGCAATTTTGTTTATTTACAAACCCGCTTAAATGAAACCATGCTTCATTAGTAAAAAAACTTAGATCAAGAATTTCGTCATTATTTAAATTTTCTTGAAAGAAGTTGCAATAATTAAGCCTACTGCGTGATCTTTAGGTAAGATCTGTTGAATAACACAGGCCTGCATTTTTCAACTCTTTGAAAGTTGATTTAAACATTTTAACTGTTTTCTAGTAATTGGGTAGCGCTGATTTCAAATCTGCTTTTATTTTTTTTTGTATCACGTAAGGTTATTTTTCGAACCAGTAAAATCAAAAAATATAGAAAAAACACGATTTATTTCATTTATAAGCTAGTTTTATATTATATTTAAAAAAATACAAAAATATACACATAGAAACTATTAGAAATAGTTATTTATTCTTTATGCTTCTTAAAAAAACGTTTTCGTTTTTCAGAAAAGCTTCGTTTGGTTGTTTTGCTGTCATATTCAGCTAAAGGAGGATCTGAAGGTAGTTTCTGGGGCAAGCAAAATTTTTTGTTTCAACCTAGACCCCAGTACTTCAGAAAGATCTTTTGAAAGTCCCAAATCTCTTACTAAATCATTCAGTTCGGCTTGTGAAAATAGCTGAGGTTGGTTTTGACCTGAGGTTGATGGTTCAAAATCACTATCCATCTGTACGGAGCCGGAAGTTGAAGAGGTTTCAATATCTTCTTGTAGTACTTTGGTACATATAGGTATAGGTACATGATCACTGTGAGGAACTGGTCTGATAGCTGATTTAATATTGTTTGGGTACAAAATATGTTTCAAAGTTTTTCTATTATGCCCCTTAATATCACAAAGACAAAAGTAGCAATCTTCATGATGATTTTGCGGTTCTCTCCAAACCATCGGTATTCCAAAAGGAAGGCTTTTTCTATTCCCTTTGGTCCAATGTCTTAAACCTTCTTCACATACCTTACAAACAACGTGCGGTGCCCAATCTTTATCTTGATCTCCTAATTTGATTTTGAAATAAGCATAATATGCATTTTTCACAAATTCACCAATTGGTCTCTTAAACTTTTTCAAGACGAAATATCCACAAATATAACAGAAATCATCTGGTTTGTTTTTGCAACACCGGCTAGACATATTTTTAAGCAATGTTTACTTATCAAATACCACGCACAACACTAAAGACAAATTAATTTTACTTGCTTACTGATCGACACTCAGAGCTATAATGAAGTAAATGACATTAAAATATATATTTTGTTTGGAGTGATAAACTTGAAATCCTTCTTCGCAGTACTAATAAAGTGAAAGCATAATAAATAGGATTTAGCAAGTAAAAATTCCCGGAAATCTTGTCCAAAATTAATACATGTAATAAAAGATTTACATCAGGTAATAAGAGCCCATTTAACAAAATTCTTTAAAACCACAACAGAAAATCATTTTTGGGTTAATACCTAGAATTTGAAGTAGTACATTCATTTTAAAATGTATTAAAACGCCTATTATAAGATTTTTTTTATATTTTATTATTTTTCTTTTGTGCAAAAAAAAATCTGTGAGTGGTAGAGACCAACTGTATTTTAATTAGTTATTGCTATATAAAAACTGAGTTTAACAAACAAAAATTACGTCATCACAAATTTTATGCAGGGCTGTGTAATCGATACTTTGTATGGATACATATGTAAACGACGCTTCAAAATTTTATGAACGGTACTAGAAGATACATTCATTTAAACCGATAAACGACGAACTGATGTATGTGGATTTTCTCTAACATAGTTTTCTACGTGTTCAACAATATTTTGCTGTGTACGTGGTCTACCAGAACTTTTGCCTTTTAACACAGATCCTGTAGCCCGAAACTTATCCGCGACTAGACGAATGTTATGATGTAAAGCGGTTCTATTAATAACTCTATTAGGAAATTGCAAGCGAAACTGTCACATATATTCCGCGTAGGAATTTTGCTATTCTCCATTATGAAATTATGCACTTCAGAAATATGCTTCAACAATAAAAATATTTCTTGCAATGTGTACATTATTTAGTAGTATTGTTTATTAAGTAAAACAAATATTATCAGAATAATTGAAACATACATGAGTAGGTAAACCCCACCAGTTTTGTATAATACAAAGGTATTTTTAATAATACAAAATATTACTAAATATTACTATCCCCGGAGACGTAGATACGTATTTCGTATGAGCTTGGTGAAAAGCGAAATACGTATCTACGTCTCTGGGGATAGGATATATTCGGACACGTTCACAGAAAATATTAATAGTGAACCTGCATTTGTGTTCTTCACACCAGATTTTTAGTAATATTTTGTATTATTAAAAATACCTTTGTATTATACAAAACTGGTGGGGTTTACCTACTCATGTATGTTTCAATTATTCTGATACATTACACATGCGGTTAGTCCGTAGTATGAGTGAAGGCACAAACAAAATGCAGTTTTCTAGAGAGTTGGCTGTGCTAACCTTTGGAAGGGCGTCGTTACTTCACATTAACTATGTGGACGGTATGCGAGGTACTTCGGCTGTCTGAGAACAGGTAGCGCCGAATTTACTTCTGCGCTCGGTCTGGATAATTACGGTGATAGGGCGATGTGGTTCTTTTCTGTGAATGTGTCTGGAAATATCCTTTCTCCAGCAGGGGCGTACCGATGAGCTTGTAGAAAAGCGAAATACGTATCTACGTCTCTGGGGATAGGATATATTCGGACACGTTCACAGAAAATATTAATAGTGAACCTGCATTTGTGTTCTTCACACCAGATTTTTAGTAATATTTTGTATTATTAAAAATACCTTTGTATTAAAACAAATATTTGTAAGAAAAATTATATTGCTAGTCACAAAATTCCAAATGCCAAAATGACATTTGATAAATAGTTATAAATGCAAGTGGCTTATAATAATTTACAAGTACTAGTTACTCAGTGCCAACTGAGATGAAGTTCTTTTTGAAACACGTTGTATAACTATACAACGGTTGCAGTCGGAAAAGACCGGGGGTCTCCAAACTACGGCCCGCGGGCCAAATCCGGCCGGCAGTGCCATCAATCCGGCGCGCGACAGCCTTAATTTCATTCGCAATGACATCAAAGTCTGAGAAACGAGTATCAAAATTTATCTTTAAAGCACTCAAAGTTTCGATTGCAAAATCGACGGGAAATTCAGTCTCTGTACTGTGGCTGAATATTTCACATGTTTTAAAATGTGTGAAACATTTTTTTCGTCACACCTACTGCGTAAGTAAACAATTATGACACCTTTTTTTGAAACGTAAGTGACACTTTACATACCGTATTGACAGTTGCTATGGTAGCGGGCTGTAATATTTATTACGGCCCTAGGGAAATAATAGCAATATTAGATAATTTATGACAAATTTATTTCAAACATAATTTTAATTAACAAAAACACATAACTAGTAAAAGTAGAACCTTGTACAAAAACTTATTACTTTGTAATATTAAATGTAAACGAACAATTAGATCTTTCTGCCACGGTGGAAGATTTCCATGCGCCGTAACTTTTCACCTTGAACATCAATTCCTGAATTCCTGTACCATCATTTTCATGCTTCAAAAATCCTTTCAATTTAGGAAATTGTAAGATATCTTCACGACTTCTCCAGCAAAATTTCAGCACAAGCTATAATAGCCTCCATCTCTATTTGTTCCATATTTATAAAGTTTATTTAAAAGAAAAAGCTTTTGAGAATATATTGCATGTACTTTGACATTTACAAAAAATAGAAATTTATATTGACACAAACATGGTTACCATAGATACGACAAACATTCCTGACTTGATGTTATTAATGTGTATACATATAATAAAAGTAAAGTGCAAAATCATCAAAATTCGTTTATTTAAAAAAAAACGTAGGTATGACGAAAAATCTCATGTGCACCGCGGTTCGTACAGTACAGTTTTATGGTCTCGAAATATGCAAACCTCGACCCTACGGGTCTCGCTTTTCAAACGTATTCTCGACCATAAAACTGTACTTACGAACCTAGGTACATAAATAACTATTACGTAATTGCGATTGAAATAGAATTATTTTCTGCCTGAAGGATTTTATATTGGTGTATAAATCAGGGAGAAGCTGATTTTCTCATTGAAATCTCAAATTCAGTTCGTTCATATGATTTGTCAAGTCGACATAGATGCCACACCCATTCACTATTTTCTAAATCGGCAAAAGGGCGATGCTTCTCATTCAAAAAAATGTCGATCTCTGCTCGAAGTTCAAAAAAGCGCTTAAGGACTTTTCCGCAACTAAGCCAGCGTACGGCAGTATGATATGGTAAGTCATTTTCTCCAATCTCTTCAATAAACTCGCGGAATTGTCGGTGATTCAGCCCAGTGGATCTGATGAAATTAACAACTGATATGACTGGTTTTAGAACATATCCAGACATATCCAAACATATCCAGACATATCCAAACATTTTCCGCACAAGGACTGTTGATGAATGATACAATGTAAGACTAATGGTTTTGAACCACCATCATTTTCTACAGCCTTTGACACAAGTGCAACCTCTCCATTATTTTTACCACACATATTTTTGCCTCCATCAGTTGTAATAGATTTCAAGTTTTTCCATCGAAGGTTCTTTTTATTAATGGCATTTTCAACTCCCTTAAAAACATCTGCCCCAGTTGTCGTGTGTGAATACTATCAATATCAAGAAGTTCTTCATACACTTCATAGCTTTTATCTACTCCGCGAATAAAAATCAACACCTGAGCAGTATCTGACACATCCGTTGACTCATCCAAGGCTAGAGAAAACCACTCAAGATGTCCATTTTTGTCAGACAGTTGAGATGATATATTTTCTGCGATGTCTTGCACTCTCCGAGCCACGGTGTTTGGTGACAAACTGACACTTTTAAATAAATTTACCTTTTCGGGGCATGTTTCTTCGGCTACTGCAATCAAGCATTCTTTTATCATTTCTCCATCGGTGAATGGTTTTCCACCTTTTCCGATTTCAAGAGCCACACGAAAGCTGGCGCGAGCTGCAGACTCTTGTTCAGTATTCGCTTTGGTAAACAAAGATTGCTGCGATTTCAGTCCGCGCTTCAAAGATTCAAATTTTTCTGTCCGCAAACTTCCTGTATATTTGGAGTAATTTTGAAGATGTTTCGATTCATAGTGTCGTTTAATGTTATATTCTTTGAGAACAGCTATGGTTTCATTACAAATTAAACATAGCGCCTTATTACTGGACTCAATCACAAAATACTGAAAGTTCCATTTATCTTTGAACGTTCTGCATTCACTGTCTATTTTTCGCTTCTTTTCCATACTAATAAATCACACATAAAAACAATAAGTAAAATCAAAATACTGTTATGGACGGGTGTTACTTTATTTCACAATAGACAGTTTCGCTTCCTTTGCCTTTCCTCCGCAGACAATTACTGCCATCTCGAAGTGAGCGGAATACACTAGCCAGGACCAGAACTTTCTCGAACCAACGCGATAATTCCCAAATATTTAATTACAACTAATGCCACCTGTTAGCTGTTAGCGGGTAGCTGAAATAGATAGTACATAGTACAATACATAGTACCACTACTCGCCACTAGATGTCGTTAAGTGTCACAATACACAATAGTAATTGACAATAGTAATTGAAATGCAAAAAAAGCGTATGTTTGCTTAGGTCGCGCACTTTGCGACTAGTCTAGAAATATAGTTAAGGGCAGAAAAATTAAAACTGTTTTGGCCCTTGGAACATACTGAAAAAATCATTATGGCCCTAAGGCTTCAAAGTTTGGAGACCCCTGGAAAAGACAATAAAGACTCAAAGTCGTGAATGACCCGATTACAAATTATCTTGATCGCTCCTTATATGAACATAACTGTATGTCTTTTGTTTAACTGAATTCATTACCTAAATAAACTAAATGCCTACAATTAATAAACATGTTTAAGTACTGCTGGTAACATTCAAACTAACAGTAGCTAAATATTCCAACTATTTAAAGTAAATAAAGTGTTTAATAATTGTATACTTAAACTAAATGTATTCGTATATTAAAACAGAACCCAAGATAATCGATTATCTCTGATGTATCCCCTAAATGGTAATGTACTAAATCTAAATAGATTCGTCTGATAAACACGTGTTTGAATCAATTTAGTTACTATCAATCGCCAATAATATCCAAATCTTTATACAGATATATTACATTACTTTTATACTTTAATAAACATTTTTCTCTATGTAGGCTTGCACATTATCTGCAATTTAGTCAAATACCCACAATACATCGACAAACGATTACTTATATCAAAGGTGATAAACTAATGGTAAAAACTCTTCTGCTACGTTGTATTTGTCATTATCTTCTATTGATGTCAATTCAAATAGTATAATTGAACTATGAGGGACCTAAAAGACACCAGTCAGCATGGACAATTACGATAAACAAATTTATATTTTATGCTGGACTTTTAATGATACTTTTCAATGTGTTTTTCCTAAAGAAGTGACAATTATTTTCAATTGATACAAAAAAAAAACTATTACTTTGTTCTTTATAACTCGATTATAATCAATAACGTTACTACGGCTTCGACATTAAAAGCATGTCATTATCAAACGAAATTAACAATACATACGTGAAACATAGGAACAATTACACAGGTATATACATATATATATATATATATATATATAATATATAATATATATATATATATACATATATATGGTAAACCTAATCAGTAGGCGATTAAAGGTCTGTATATTACTTCAAAATATATGTATTTAAAAAACTTTACATGTTTCGGCTGTATACGCCTTTATCAAGAGAATACAAAATATGAATGACAGGATATAAATGTCAAGTAATTAAGTTGCTATGGTTTAAATTATTCAAAGATACATTCTAGTAATAATAATAAATCATGCCTTAGTATTCCAAAAAATAGATAACAAGGTGTGAAAATATGTGTTGTTCGCTGCTAGCAATTTGTGTCTCCTTCTGGGTATGAACTTGTGTGTTGGTTGCTGCTGGCAGCTTGCGTCTCTCTATGGGTGTGTGGTTTTGTGTGAGAGCGTAAGTGTAGGGTTTTGTATGTCGGTGCGTTCGTGCGTGTGTTTAGTGATCGGTCGCATGAATTTAGAGAGGTCGGATAACCAGCCGTTGCGTAGGGCCGCCAACCCTTTCCCGACAACTTCTTTACAATTCCGTGCAGTACTTCGACGGTCTGACCCCCGCCCCAACGAGGCAAGGCGCAGACAGGCGAAGCGCACCCTGTACGGGGTTGCTCATCGCAACTAAGGGAACACTCTTAGTGGCTACCTCGGTCGACGATGGTCACACTTATGCCATCTTAACGTTTTCCGCCGAATTTTCTGCACGGAATTGTAAAGAAGTTGTCGGGAAAGGGTTGGCGGCCCTACGCAACGGCTGGTTATCCGACCTCTCTAAATTCATGCGACCGATCACTAAACACACGCACGAACGCACCGACATACAAAACCCTACACTTACGCTCTCACACAAAACCACACACCCATAGAGAGACGCAAGCTGCCAGCAGCAACCAACACACAAGTTCATACCCAGAAGGAGACACAAATTGCTAGCAGCGAACAACACATATTTTCACACCTTGTTATCTATTTTTTGGAATACTAAGGCATGATTTATTATTATTACTAGAATGTATCTTTGAATAATTTAAACCATAGCAACTTAATTACTTGACATTTATATCCTGTCATTCATATTTTGTATTCTCTTGATAAAGGCGTATACAGCCGAAACATGTAGAGTTTTTTAAATACATATATTTTGAAGTAATATACAGACCTTTAATCGCCTACTGATTAGGTTTACCATATCATACCAAGGTCACGAAGTTATTATATTTATACATATATATATATATATATATATATATATAATACATATATATATATATATATAGACTATTAAGTATTATCGACCGTACTGTATAAGTAAAAATTAATTAACGGGTGAGCGGTCTATCAAGTAAAAAAAACTCCTTTATTTCACTCTATATTTCATAACGAATTTGTTACTTCCTCAGGAGTGTCTACATGTTTAATAAAACCACAATATATTAAACAATATGACAATAACAAAATACTTACAATTGAGGGTTAAAATTCAGCAAACAACGACACTGAACATGTTAAAATTAATCAAATTTAAAACATTAAATTAATATGATGTTGGTTTATCGTCAACCTTTTAAAAACAAATATACATAAATGTTAAAATATAAAACTAAACTATATAAAACACACACCAAAAAACTGATGTCATAAAAAATCGAAACCAACAACAACCACAAATCAAATGATACAAGGACTGGTTAATAAAACTTGGCAGGTCAATTAACCGCCAACACCGAGTATATTGCAATAGATTGTACTTAGTCCATTAGTATCCGACTTATAATTTACGCTATTAGTGTCTCCGTTGATATGCACCATTTCTAAAAAGCATCTTGTTTTGTAATTATTTTCAGCGTCCACAATTCTGACATCGCCAATACCAATCTTACCAATAAGGACATCACTTTTATGTTGTGGGATACGCTGTTTTAGCCATTGCGACGTTTGGCCTATGTACACGCCACGACAATCCGAACATGGTATCATGTAGATAACATGACTATTTAAAGCCAAAGGTGTTACATCTTTGGTCTTACTATATAATTTTTTTCAAAGTAAATGTGTTGTATTTGGCTATTTTAATGTTCCCAAATTGTTTAAAGTGTGATATAATTGAATGAGTAAGACCACCAACATATGGAATTTTCTTGTAGATCACACTGTCATCAGGGACGTCCTCAGTAGGGCCGTCGTAAAAGTTGGAGCTGTATATCAATTTATTCAGTATATGCTTAGGCAGAGCTGGGCAATATTTGTACTTACAAATACTCGTAAGTATTTAAATACTAAAAAGTATTTAAATACCGAGTATTTAAATACTTTTGGAAACAAGTATTTGTATTTATACTTAGAGATACTCTTTTTTAAATATTTACTACTTACTATTTGTGTAAATAATCGTAAAGGTATTTAAATACTTGAAAAATATTTAAATATTCTCAAAGTATTTAAATACTACCAGAAGTATTTATAAATATTCTCAAAGTATTTAAATACTCTCAAAGTATTTAAATATTCTCAAAGTATTTAAATATTCTCAAGTACTTAAATACTTTTAGATGCATTTGAATATCATTTAGCTTATTTAAATAATTACTCACTGCAAAGAACCAAATGCGTGGAACATATTTTTAACTTGTCCAAACATGCATAGAAATGAAATAGTACACCTACATCAACATCCTATCCTATCATTTGCGTTGCTTCTTTATTAGTGAACAGTTGATGATACAGGAACGGATATTATGTTAAAGGTAAGTAAAGTATAAAATATTGTCTATCTTCATTGTCGAAAGTTGAAATAAGATTCAATAAATTAGATAGTAGGACGTTTCATTTAATATATATATATATATATATATATATATATATATATATATATATATAAGGTAAACTTAATAAGTCGGCGATTAAAGGTCTGGTTCATTACTTCAAAGTATATATATTTAAAATAACTTTACATGTTTCGGCAATGATGCCTTTGTCAAGAGAATACAAAATATAAATATTTATATTTTGAAGTAATGAACCAGACCTTTAATCGCCGACTTATTAAGTTTACCTTATCATACCAATGTCGCGAAGATATTATATTTATATATATATATATATATATATATATATATATATATATATATATATATATATATATTTAATATATATACCGTTTTATTCTAAAGCGTAGTGTAACTAAGGGTGCCTACTTATACAGATAAGTACAGTTTAGTATTTGATAGTTGCACCGTAGAATATTTAAGGGGGTTTAGTTAAGTGGTCTCATCAATCTATGACACGCTTCGATGTTGAAGCAATGTTGTCATGAGTTGGGGATTTTCAGCTTTTGGAGACTGTGTACGGTTTTTAAATTTAGAGTTTAGCAAATTACCATAATTTTAACATTTTGTAACCCTCTTTAAAATTTTATGTTTGACCAAGTGCCAAGCTAACTTATCTAACATGTTAAAATTTTTTTTTAATTGTAGGCTTCCAATATGGCACACTTACAAGAAATCACGTCCATTGACCGCTGACATATGGTCAACAAAGAAGAGAAGTTTTCTAATAATAACATGTCACTGGATCGATCCACAAACCTACACTAGAAAATCTGCTGCTTTAGCGCGTCGAAGATTTTCAGGAGCCCATACTTATGAAAAGATTGCAGAGCTACTTGATGAAATTCATACAAACTTTGGCTTAAAACAGGAAAAAATTACTGCTACTGTGACAGACAACGGATCTAATTTCGTTAAGGCTTTCAAGGAGTTTGGAATTCAACTTGATAATTTGTTAATTATTAACCATATTGTCTCTGGTGACAAAGTGGTAACGCCAACTGAGGATATTGATATAATAGACACCCTAGTTACTGAAGAAAAATCTGATGTAGACGACTTTGAGCTTTTGGATGATACCATATTTACTCCAGTTAATAATAACTGTGAAGAAACATATGATGAAGACATTAAAATACATCTCCCAAAACACCATCGTTGTGTATCTCATACAATAAATCTGATAGCAACCACCGATTTCATGAAATTTATCAATAGTTCACACGCAAATAGAAACCGTCACACCAATATAATGAATAAATGCACTCAATTATGGAATAAGGCTGGTCGGCCTAAGTCAGCAGAAATTATTCAAAACATATTGGGTCATCATTTGAGTTACCCTGGCATTACTCGCTGGAATTCACACTATGATGCAATAAAACAAATATTAGAAGAAAAAGCTAAATTAAATACACTTTATGAAGAACTTTCAATTAAGACCTTTTGTTTAAAAGAAAGTGAAGTGGAATATTTAGAAGAATATCTAAAAATTCTTAAACCTCTAGCCCTGGCATTAGATGTTCTACAATGAGAAACAAATATTTATTTTGGATTTGTTATACCTACTATAGAAAGCTTGAGAATTAAGTTTGAAAAATTAAAAGGAGAGAATTTTAAGTATCTTGCATAATCTATAGACCACTTGCTTACAGCACTCTCCAACAGATTTGGTCAGTATCTCTGCCTCAATGATGAAAGTGGCATTATTGCTTCAGTTTCGCACCCTGCGTTCAAGCTAAAATGGCTTACTATGTTACAAAATCTTAAATTAGGCTCTATAGAACAAATCACTCAAATAGTAAAAAATATTTTTATTGACGCTGCAAACAAAGAGGTTGTTACTGGTACATTTGAAAATGCAGATGAAGTTAACACAGAAAAAAATTCATTGATGGAGTTCTTTGAATTCCAGGAAAGTAATATTAGGTCTGCAGTAACTACAGGAAGTTCTGTCAGTGAACTTCAAGCGCTGCAATATTTGCAGGATCCAGAGACAAATTTGAAAATGCTGCAAAAATACCCGACTATTGAAAGACTATTTATTAAATATAACACTACATTGCCCTCGTCTGCACCAGTAGAGAGAATATTCTCGTATGCAACATTTATCAACACTCCCCGACGCCACGCTTTATCGGACAAAAATTTCGAAAATCTAGTTTTGACAAAGGCTAATTTAAATTCCTAATATAGTTCTGCATTTTTAAGTTCTTCGAAGCGGACAAAAGCTATTTTCTTTTAATAATTTTAAGCCAAAGAGAACGTAATATTTTATATATTTTTTATCGAGAGTTACTATTATTTTATATATTTTTGTTAATAATTAAATACAAAAAAAGCATACTGTTTGGTTCCTGGTCTAAATCTATACGGCTATAACGCATAAAATTACGTTTTCTTCTCGCTCTTATGTTCCCAGTGTGGTTTTGCCGTATGTCTGGCCTGCTAAAACTAATTAACTACAAAGGTTTTAAAATAGTATGGCAAAAATCATTAAACTTAAGATTTTTAAATAATTCATGAAACTTTGAAATAAACACGTGAATTTTTTATTATTTACCTTAAGTATTTAAATACTTTTAAAGTATTTTACTACATTAAAAGTATTGAAATACTTTAAAAGTATTTAAATACTTTAAAAATATTTAAATACTTTAACAGTATTTAAATACTTTAAAAGTATTTCAATATTTTAAAAGTATTTAAATACTTTTAAAGTATTTAAATATTCCGAAAGTATTTAAATCTCAGGGAAATTTATTTGATTACTTTTGGTATTTATTATTTAAATACTTCTATCGCTTGAAAAATATTTAATACTCAAATACTATTAATTCTTTGAAAGTATTTAGTATTTAATATTTAAATACTTTTTGGTGAGTATTTGACCAGCTCTGTGCTTAGGATAACCATTGTTGACGAAGATGCTAAAAAGTTCTCTAAGATTGTCTTTTAAGAAGGTAGTGTGACTTATGTGTGCTATTCTATTTTTCATAGCTATGACGGTGTTATATTTTTGATTGAGAGGATGATGAGAATAGTAATTAATGAACCGACCAGATGAAGTTGTCTATCTGTATCAATTCAAAATGATCGAGTTGTTATTATCACGAATCACTGAAACGTCCAAGAAGGGTACACTGTTATTGTTTTCTTTTTCCACAGTAAATTGTAAATTTTTGCTATAGCTGTTGAATATTTGTAGCGTTACATCTATCTTATCATGTGGTACAGAGCAAACAATGTCATCAACATACTTGTACAAAAACGGTATTTGAAATGGTAACTTAACCATCACATTCTCCAACAATTGATCCATAACTATTTGGACTAAAATGGGACTAATGGGCGATCCCATAGGTGTTCCAAATATCTGACTGTAGAATTTTTCGTTGAACGAAAAATATGTATTATTGAAAATAAAAGTAATTAGTAACAAAAAATTTGATTTTGATAAGTCCGTGTATGGATCGATTAAGTGCCATTTACTCGCTATGACATCTATTATTAGTTGTAATGGTATGTTTGTAAAAAGTGATATGACATCCAACGAAATCAGCACATAATTATTGGGGAGTGTGAAACCCCCAGTGATACCCCCAGAGTGTGATATTATATCAAACATTTCAAGGAATATTAAATTAATTCAAACAACCTTGAGAGATATTCTTCCTTTGCGTGTTTTTGAGGAATATTATAATAGATTAGGGTCAGCCTTTAAAAAACATTTTAATATAGTCAGGAGTTTGCATTTGAAAAAATACAACAATTTAGCAAATGATCTTGTTGTCTTCGTTGATAATAAAAAATGGTTTAAAAACTTGTCCGCCATCGACATTCCGAGGGATATTTCTGATTTTCTGTCATTAGGGCCAAAGTTTGCTATTCCTGTTGGCGGGGGGAATGTTGATATAAAGCGTTTCGTAGCGGATGTTGAGGATGTATTGGATGTCGTGCCTGAGGCGTCGAGAAATTCTATAAGGGGTAAGGTCGCCAACAGTGTAACCAATTTCATACAGAATTCACACATTCGAGTTCATTCCCCTTTCATTAACTTATTTTATAGAACTAAGTCCTTCCTAAAATCTAATCCAAACCTATACATATTACAATCGCATAAGGGTAATTGCACGGTGGCTATGGACATGATAGAATATGTAAGTAAAACAGAGAATTTGCTGAAAGACAATTCTACTTACAAACCTTTACAGAAGGATCCTACGGTAAGCATACAGAAAACATACAGTGAATTTATCAAAAAGATTCATTCTAGTGGACAATTACCAAATGATATAGTAAAAGTTTTAACAATCTACAACTCCACTCATCCGAAACTTTACTCACTGCCGAAAATTCATAAACCTAACATACCAGTCCGACCAATCATTAGTTCTATCAACTCGATAACATACAACCTTTCCAAGTACCTCAGCAAAATTTTAACTAACGCTTTTGAGACAGACAATGCATCCAATGTAAAAGACACGTTTTCATTTGTTAGTCAGATGCAGGGTTTCACACTCCCCAATAATTATGTGCTGATTTCGTTGGATGTCATATCACTTTTTACAAACATACCATTACAACTAATAATAGATGTCATAGCGCGTAAATGGCACTTAATCGATCCATACACGGACTTATCAAAATCAAATTTTTTGTTACTAATTACTTTTATTTTCAATAATACATATTTTTCGTTCAACGAAAAATTCTACAGTCAGATATTTGGAACACCTATGGGATCGCCCATTAGTCCCATTTTAGCCCAAATAGTTATGGATCAATTGTTGGAGAGTGTGATGGTTCAGTTACCATTTCAAATACCGTTTTTGTACAAGTATGTTGATGACATTGTTTGCTCTGTACCACATGATAAGATAGATGTAACGCTACAAATATTCAAGAGCTATAGCAAAAATTTACAATTTACTGTGGAAAAAGAAAACAATAACAGTGTACCCTTCTTGGACGTTTCAGTGATTCGTGATGATAACAACTCGATCATTTTGAATTAGTACAGAAAGACAACTTCATCTGTCGGTTCATTAATTACTATTCTCATCATCCTCTCAATCAAAAATATAACACCGTCATAGCTATGAAAAATAGATTAGCACACATAAGTCACACTACCTTCTTAAAAGACAATCTTAGAGAACTTTTTAGCATCTTCGTCAACAATGGTTATCCTAAGCATATACTGAATAAATTGATATACAGCTCCAACTTTTACGACGGCCCTACTGAGGACGTCCCTGATGACAGTGTGATCTACAAGAAAATTCCATATGTTGGTGGTCTTACTTATTCAATTATATCACACTTTAAACAATTTAGGAACATTAAAATAGCCAAATACAACACATTTACTTTGAAAAAATTATATAGTAAGACCAAAGATGTAACACCTTTGGCTTTAATTAGTCATGTTATCTACAGGATACCATGTTCGGGTCGTCGTGGCGTGTACATAGGCCAAACGTCGCAATGGCTAAAACAGCGTATCACACAACATAAAAGTGATGTCGGTATTGGTAAGAGATCTTGTGCTCTGGTGGATCATGCACTTGATCTCGGCCATACATTTAATTTTGGCGATGTCAGAATTGTGGACGCTGAAAATAATTACAAAAAAAGATGCTTTTTAGAAATGGTGCATATCAACGGAGACACTATTAGCGTAAATTATAAGTCGGATACTAATGGACTAAGTATAATCTATTGCAATATACTCGGTGTTGGCTGTTAATTGACCTGCCGAGTTTTATTAACCAGTCCTTGTATCATTTGATTTGTAGTTGTTGGTTTCGATTTTTTATGACATCAGGTTTTTGATGTGTTTTATATAGTTTAGTTTTATATTTTAACATTTATGTATACTTGTTTTTAAAAGGTTGACGATAAACCAACATCATATTAATTTAATGTTTTAAATTTGATTAATTTTAATATGTTTAGTGTCGTTGTTTGCTGAATTTTAACTCTCAATTGTAAGTATTTTGTTATTGTCATATTGTTTAATATATTGTGGTTTTATTAAACATGTAGACCAGGCGCGGCTCGTGATGACGTATTTGGGGGTGCTAGTACAATGATGCGAGTGCTTCGTGTATTCTCGTGTACTGACTGTAACGTTTTCCTAGTAAACAGCGAAAACACACGAGGCACTCGCATCATTGTACTTGCACTCCCAAATACGTCATCACGAGCCGCGCCTGATGTAGACACTCCTGAGGAAGTAACAAATTTGTTATGAAATATAGAGTGAAATAAAGGAGTTTTTTTTTTTACTTGACAGACCTCTCACCCATTAATTAATTTTTACGTATATATATATATATATATATATATATATATATATATATATATAATTTATGAATTTCCCTAAAGAATTAGGGAAATTCATAAAAAATTCATAAAAAATCATAAAAAATAAAAAGAAAAATAAAAAAAAATAAAAAATAATAAATCCAAGACAAGCAAAAGTAATAAATCCGGAGTATACAAACTAACATGTAAAGAGTGCCCTGAAACATACATAGGCCAAACTGGTAGGAGCTTTGAGAAAAGAATACAGGAACATTTTAAAAGTTTTATTAACAAAAAGACAGATTCCAATTATGCACTTCATTTGTTGGAAAATAATCATAGTTTCAATAAAGATTTCAAAATTTTACAGTCACAACAAAAAGGATTAAAGTTAAATTTACTGGAATCCTTAGAAATAAATAAACTTAAATATGCAGATATATTGTTAAATGACCAATTAGACCTTAATAATTCCCCACTTTTAAACTGGTTTCATTAAATATTAAAATAACAATAATTTTAGACGATATATCGGTAAGAGACGATTCTAATGTAGACAAGTGCAACCCATTGAAATAGTTTAGAAAAAAGCCATACATTTGTGAAGAGCGTGTTCAGTAGTAATATAAGATCCGAAGAAGCTACATCGTAGCGAAACATGTTATCTATTTATTAATATATATAATAAAGTGTAATATATACTGGAAATTAGTATAAGTGTTTTACTTAAATCCCATTTACATACATGATTAATTTAATGATGATGGCCACTTTAATTAAGAAAAATATTTGTACTCTATTTGTAGTATTGTGAGTTTGCGCACGGATAATTTATAAACCCAGTATATCGCAAACTATTAAAGATTTGCCACATGCGCATAGGAACATTTTTGTTTAAAATAGCATTCCCGATCACACATTTACGTTTGTCGTATAAGTTATTAATCACTCTGTATATATATATATATATATATATATATATATATATATATATATATATATTGATTCCACTGTTAATAAAAACAGAATTTGGATCAATATATCATTAAATAAAACGATTTGCTGCTACGTAACGTTTCGAAACTGTATTTGTTTCTTCATTGGGCCTAATAGAATATTTACAAATTAACAATACAAAGTAAAGTATAAAAATGTACTTATATTAACAAAATAACAATTCTTGAGCGATTTAATTGATTGAAAATATCAATTAAAATTCATATCTTTACTATATTTACTTTCCAAAAACTATTGCGAAAAGTGCACAACATATTAATAAGAATTAAAACAAAAATAAATAAAGTTTAAAATGTAATTGTTTGGATGTCAGTGCATACTGAAACAAGTTAGAACAAAATTGCGTACCTTCGAAGAAAGACTCTTGAAGCAATAAGAGATACAAAAACCAGATGTGGCAAATATATATATATATATATATATATATACAGTAAATTCAATCAGTCGGCGATTAAAGGTCTGGTTTACTTCAAAGTATATATATTTAAAACAACCCTACATGTTTCGGCAATGATGCCTTTATCAAGGATATAAAATATCCTAATATTTACCAAGGTCACGAAAATATTATATTTATATATATATATATATATATAATTATGTGTGTAACGGTTTGAAATAAAATAAAATTGAATACGAGGACTGGACAAACAAAATCAGACCAGAAAATATAATACAATAAAATTAGTTTAATTTTAATGTATTTAATGAGACCATTGTAAGCATTAGTGAACGTGGAAGTATGTTCTTTAGTATTGAGATTATTCGAACATTTTTTTTACAGCTAAATTTTCTAAAGTAATTCTTTTGTAATAGTTATTGCAATTTACACTGTTAAAATTGACATTGTATTTCAAAGTACTGATATCAGATCCCAAGGCACATATATAAAAAATTAGTCTTAAATAAGTCAAGTAGGTCATTAAGAATAACGTCTTTCGAATTTTTAATGCCTTTATAAATTTCTATAGATTTTAAGATATTCAATTTGAAATATTTTTTCTCATTTTGTAAAATTAATGAATTATTCAAATCAGGAAAAAGACATACTGTTTTTAAAATATGTTCCGTGAGTAGAAATTATTTTTAAATGAACGTAAATATTCTTTATATATATAAATTCACTAATATTTGGGTTATCGGTCTGTTTTACATTAAAACTCAAATGTTCTTTCTCAATATTTCGTTAATTTATTAATGTCTTCATCAGGAGAAGCTATAAAAATATACACTTTACTATTTACTTATACTAATATATTCAAAAAAATAAAACTTACAGCTAGAGTTAAGTGTTGGCAGTCTTATTAATTAATTTACACATAATTGTCACTAGCAACTCACAAATAAAATATGAACATTACATTTTTAAACAACTACAACTTTAAAATTTCAACTTGACCTTTTTCACCCGCATGTCTGTATAATATGTATGTGAAAACAAATCTACCATCATTTCTACGTTGGGTCCTCATCCGGTTGTAAAAAATGATGTGGTAAGAAAAAAACGGTCTGTATACAAAAATTTATCTATAGACATTATGTTATTGTAACTAAAATAAATTCCCTGGTTACAGTGCTATGCACAAGATATTAAAAATATTAAAAATGACTATTTATTCTCTGTTTAATAAATTTAATAAATTACACTTATAACTGTTGGTGTCCGTTTTAAAATATTCAACGTTCTTTTTTCTTTCTTTTCTTTTCTCTATAATTTTATAATTCTTGTAATTCATGTAAGAGCTTATTTTAAATATTGTGATGATTCATGCAACGACGCGTCGCGCGTCATACCTCTGTCATTTTCTCGAGCGTTCTGCATGCATTGAGAAAATATAAGCCACGATATAAAAGCCGTCGAAGAAGGGATTGAACCATTCCATACCGAATCATTGCGGATTAAAGTTACATAAACATAAATACATAAATGTGCTTATTTTTGTTAATAGTTAGTTTTATATTGTTATACGATTTATTATTAATATAGTGTGTGTCTTGCAGTCTTGCTGTGTTGCAGTGGTGTCCGGTGTGAGCTAATTAATAAATAACGAACTAAGTAGACAATTATTAAGTGTTAATTAAATATCTATTTACATAAATATACAGTGCGAAAAGACGTTATTTTAAATATCGCGATGGCCAATAGAATGAAACTGACGGAATTAAAAGTGACTGATTTATAACGAGAATTAGAGGAGAGGGATGAGGATACAACCGGCAAAAAGGCAATTCTCCAACAACGGCTTCGAAATGTGTTGATCCAAGAAGGCGAAGACCCAGAGAATTACTTCTTCCAAGTTTCAGGAGACAACGCTGATGTAGATTTGTTGTTAATCCAAATGGAAAAAATGGAACAGAAGAATCTGGACAGTGCGAAAAATATGGAACAACGATTAATAGAGAATGCGCAACACGCTGATGTAGATTTGTTGTTAATCCAAATGGAAAAAATGGAACAGAAGAATCTGGACAGTGCGAAAAATATGGAACAACGATTAATAGAGAATGCGCAACAAATGGAACAGAAGAATCCGGATAGTGCGAAAAATATGGAACAACGGCTAATAGAGAACGCGCACACTCAAATGCAACAAATGGAGTAGAAGAATCTGGACAGTGTAAAAGCTTTGGAGCAACGTCTAATAAATTCGCAAGCCCAGATGGAACAGAGACATTTAGAAACCGCTGGAATCCTCGAGAAAAATCTGGAAAAGAAATTACTAGAAAATTCTAGAAGCTTCGAAAAAAGTCTGGAAATAATGAAAAAAAAGAATTATGAAAATTCGAGAGCTTTGGAGAAAGTTCTAGAACACCGACTAGTGGAAAACTCAGAAGCGTTAAAAGAAGAGGTTTTCATAGCTGTAGAGGAGAAAATTGGAGAACATTCTAGACTTTTAGAAGCAATAATGACTCAGATGAAACTACCTGTTACCATGAGTCATTCTGACACAAAGCAGATCAACGAAGAAGTTATACCGCGGCCTATCGAAATAAAAGAAGAACCTGTGACTATCTCGAAGACCAGAATCAAGACACCAACATTTGATGGAAAGACGTCATGGGCAAGCTAACTGACGCAATTCGAAGCGGCCGCAGAACGCATGGTCTTCTGTCGAGAAGGCGACTGCTTTAATCATAGCATTGAGGGGTGATGCTAGTGATATCTTGCAGACATTACCTCCTGAGGAACGTAAAGATTATTCACAACTCATTAAGCGGTTGGAAATGAGATATGGCTATGCACATTTGGAGCAAGTATACCATACCCAACTGAAGAATCGATCACAGAAGAAAGGCGAGAATCTTCAGGAATTTGAGGCAGATATTGCTCGTCTAGTTCGACTTGCATATTCGATGGCGCCAGATAATTTCATGGAACACCTAGCTGTCCAGACGATCAAAGATGGTCTCCGGGATATTGATACGCAGCAAACATTAAGGTTGGCATGAGCGAAAACCTCGATCGATGCTTTGGCGTACGCACTTGAGTTTGAGACTAGAAAACAAGCCTCTCGGAACCATGCTCGTGGCTGTTCTGTCGACAAACAGGAAAATGAGGGGTTCATGGAGCAGGTTGTAAGTCAAGTCCTAAATCAGATCAAACCAAATAAAAGTGCGCGGCCATGCGGGAATTGTAGAAGAAACTGTCACATTCAGAATAAATGTAGTAAAAGGACCCAGAAAGAATCGGCTGAGAATCCGCAAACCCCAAGGACTGCCCAAATCGCATCCTTGCAACATAAAACCAATGGCCTGTATGTGGACGCTATTATGGAAAGAAGAACCTATGCTTGCTTGCTAGATACTTGGATCGACGAAAACCATCGTGCGGCCCGATTTGATTTCCAGGAATAATGAATTACTTTCTAGCAAATGCAGACATAGGACAGCTACTAGAGAAGCAGCTTCTGTGGCAGGTGAAGTAGATGTCAATTTTATCATAGGACTAACATCATCCGACATCGTGTTCTCGTAGCTGACATAGAAGAACAAATAATCTTGGGATTAGACATCATGAACACCCACGGCTTCCAGTTAAACATAAAAAAGGGCACTTTAAAAATAAATAATGAGGAATTGTTTCTTCATGGGAGAAATTGTGGGAGTGTACAAGTAATTACAGCAGAGAATGTTGTTCTGGATGCAAGAAGTGAGACGTTTTTGATGGCGTGTATGGAAGGTGATTATTTGGAGGGAAATGTTACAATGGTGGAACCAAAAGCTGATGATGACGAAGTGGGCCGAGGAATAGTAGTTGCCAAAATGCTGGTTACGACTCAGAAGACTGTACCGTTAAGGGTGATAAATGTGAACTATTACCCTGTTTCATTGAAGAAGGGTACTATTCTGGGGTGGTGTTCGCCAGTGTCGGCCGTCGTTCATCGTGTAGAGGCGAAGAAGAATGAATTCGTGCAGGTTCCTGAGAAATTGTCCAAGATAATCGACTCCGCCTGTCAAGGATTGAGCAAGAAGGAAGAAAGCCAAGTTAAGGACCTAATCAAACATTATGAACACGTCTTTGAAATTGAAACTGGTACAAAAGGAAGAACCAATATTGTAATGCACAAAATAAATACCGGCGATACAAGTCCAATTCGACAAGGACCAAGAAGGTTACCACTGGCAAAACGTGAGGAAGCCGAGCAAATTATACAAGATATGGAAGGCCAAGGAGTAATTGAACCATCAAATAGTCCATGGACTTCACCAGTGGTCCTTGTCAGGAAGAAGGATGGATCTACCAGATTCTGTGTGGACTATCGTCGTTTGAATAGTGTGACCAAAAAGGACAGCTATCCCCTCCCAAGAATAGACTATATGCTAGACACCTTGCCAGGAGCAAAATGGTTCTCCACTCTCGACTTAAAGAACGGTTATTGGCAAGTGGGAATGGATCCCAATGACAAAGAGAAGACTGCCTTCAGTTTAGGTACAGGACTCTGGCAGTTTACAGTCATGCCATTTGGACTGTGTAACGCCCCAGCTACTTTTGAGCGACTCATGGACACTGTACTGAGGGGATTGTCCTGGAATACCTGCCTGGTGTATCTCGATGATGTGATTGTAGTAGGGAAGGCCTTTGAAGATCACATGAAAAATTTGGAAGTAGTATTCCAGAGGTTGAGAGATTCCAACCTGAGATTAAGTCCAAAGAAGTGTCACCTTTTCCGCAAGGAGGTAAATTACCTTGGACATGTGGTTTCCGGAAAAGGAGTTGCTGTGGATCCAGAAAAAGTAAAAGCTGTTGAAAAATGGCCTGTACCCAGAGACAAACATCAGCTAAAAAGCTTTTTTGGGATTATGCACGTATTATCGACGCTACGTTCCTGGATTCTCTAACATTGCAAAACCACTTACTCGCCTAACAGAAAATCGAGCATTCATTTGGAACAACGAATGCCAAGCGGCCTTTGAGTTGTTAAAAGGTACGTTGATGAGTGCACCTGTTTTAAACTATCCACTGCAGATGCTACAGATGCCAGTAACGTCGGGATTGGTGGCGTGGTCTCTCAAATCCAAGATGGACAAGAAAAGGTCATTGGATACTTCAGCAAGACCCTGTCTAAACCAGAGAGGAACTACTGCGTAACCAGGAGAGAATTATTGGCAGTAGTTAAAACCATTGAGCATTTTTACAAGTACCTGTAGGGCAGAAGTTCCTGATCCGCACTGATCATGCCGCCTTAAAGTGGCTCTTACAATTTAAGAATCCCGAGGGTCAAGTAGCTAGATGGATTGAGAGGCTACAGGAGTATGACTTCGACATTGAACACAGAGCAGGCCTCAAACATCAAAATGCAGATGCCCTTTCTAGAAGGCCCTGTCCAGAAGACCGTCGACATTGCAACCGAATCGAAGACAAATCGGCCAACGCTCTTCGAACTACCGTGGTTGATGACCAATGGCAACCTCTAAATTTGCGCGCAGATCAAGAAGCTGATCCGGATCTTGCAGTCTTCAGGGCTTGGAAGAGAAATCCACAAAGACCGACCTGGCAAGAAATTGCTCCCCATTCACGAGAATTGAAGTCATACTGGGCACAATGGGATTCCTTAACCATGGAAGACGATCTCCTGAGACGTGAGGTTGAAAATCACGATGGAAGCGAGCGGAAGATACAAATGGTGGTTCCCAAGAAAAGAATATCAGAGGTATTGCGAGAACTCCATAATGGTGCTTCTGGGTGACATTTTGGAGTCCATAGAACACTGGAGAAGGTGCGCCAAAGATTTTACGGGTGAATTTTTCACGAGATGTGAAAGAATGGTGCCGAAAGTGTGCTAATTGCGCCGGAAGCAATGGTCCCCAGAGGCGTCGACGTGCACTCACGCGCCAATACTATGTAGGAAGCCCATTTGAAAGGATCGCCGTAGATGCCTCCGGCCCTTTTCCAGAAAGCGACGAAGAAAATAAATACATAATAGTAGTCATGGATTATTTTACGAAATGGGTTGAAGCTTATGCTCTACCAAATCAAGAAGCTGGAGCAGTGGAACTGTAGCAAACGTAATTGTGAAAGAGTTCGTCAGCCGTTTTGGTATACCTTTGGAACTTCATTCCGATCAAGGGCGAAATTTCGAGTCCAGTCTATTCGAAAAGATGTGTGGACTTTTGGGCATACGGAAGACGAGAACAACTCCCTTGCATCCACAATCAGATGGGATGGTAGAGCGAATGAACAAGACCATGATCTGACATTTATCCAAAGTAGTCTCCGAACGCCAGAGAGATTGGGACGAACATTTACCATTATTCCTAATGGCGTACCGGGCCTCTGTTCAAGAGACAACTGGCCAATCACCAGCAAACGTGCTATTCGGGAGGGAACTCCGATTGCCCTGTGATTTAAAGTTTGGGAGCAAGCCTGGCGAAGATCTGGCCGGAGAAGATTATGTCAGCACGCTCAGACGACGACTAGATAATATACATGAACAAGTCATACACAATATCCAAGATGCTAGTGACAGGATGAAGGAGAGCTACGACATCAACGCCGAGAAGAGTGGTTACCATGAAGGCGACCGGGTTTGGTTATATAATCCACAACGTCGACGGGGCCTATCTCCAAAACTTCAAAAGAATTGGGAGGGGCCATACGAGGTGTGGAAGTGGATTAACGATGTAATATAAATCATTTATCATTTATATTTTTTATTCCCTTGACAAAGGCATCATTGCCGAAACATGTAGGGTTGCTTTAAATATATATACTTTGAAGTAATGAACCAGACCTTTAATCGCCGACTTATTAAGTTTACCTTATCATACCAAGGTCACGAAAATATTATATTTATGTATATATATATATATATATATATATATATATATATATAAGGTAAACTTAATTTGTCGCGATTAAAGGTCTGGTTATTACTTCAAAGTGTATATATTTAAAATAATCCTACATGTTTCGGCAATGATGCCTTTGTCAAGGATATAAAAAATATATTATATTTTATATTTTTTATATCCTTGACAAAGGCATCATTGCCGAAACATGTAGGATTATTTTAAATATATACACTTTGAAGTAATAACCAGACCTTTAATCGCCGACAAATTAAGTTTACCTTATCATACCAAGGTCACGAATATACTATATATATATATATATATATATATATATATATATATATATATATGTATATAGTAGATTCAATTATTCGGCGATTTAAGATGTGTTTTACTTTAATATGTCTATATTTAAAATAATGTTTCGGCACAGGATGCCTTTTTCAAAGAAATTCAAAATATAAATGACATTTACAAAAAAAAAGTAATATTTACCAAAACATTTAAGAAATTATTTTGAATATTTACATATTAAAGTAAAATAGAACTTAAATCGCCGAATCTCTAAATCTACTACATTATACAAAGGTCAAGAAATAATTATGAATGGTTAATTATTTCTTGGAATTCGGCTTCATAAGTATTAATTAAATAAGAATGCTCATTTTAACGTTTCGACTTTTTTATTTTGTCTTCACCCAGAATAAATTTGATTTAATACTAGATGTTTTCCTGAAAAGCTAAATTTAAACTAATAATAATATAATACAATAACCAATATTTTTCGTAAAATCTAAATTTATATGTATTTAAGGTACTTGCAATTTGCATTTGCTTGGAGTGTGGGTGTTTTAAAAATTTTAAGTGTTATTGGATTTGAATTTTTACGTTATTTATATTACGGATGTTTTGATTAATGGGAAGTATAGTTTCGACAGACTTGAAATTTCATGACGGTCATTAACAGCATTTTTTCATGGTTTTTGTATGAATTAACTCTAATACTATTCTTGCTTTGTAATTTGTTTCGGTTTGTAGTATTTTAACTTCTTTGTAATTGAACGTGTGGTTACTTTTAGTTTCATGTTTTTTTAAAGCTGTAATGTATTTTTGATTATTTGTGACCGTTGATTCTTTCCTTTGAATGTTATTCTGTTTGATCTATATAAACACGACTATAATCTTTACATAGTATGCTATAAACTACATATGATTTCTTTTCTTATGAAATAGCTGCTTTTAATTTTGTTTTAGTGAAACTTAAATGTGAATATCATACTTTTTTATAAAAAATTTATTTAATTTTTCAGATAAAAAAGTCGAAACGTTTAAATGAGCATTTTTATTTAATTAATAGTTATCAAGCCGAATTCCAAGAAATAATTAACCATTTATAATTAAGAGAACGGCTAAGAAAAATTGGAAAAGAATATATATATATATAGAATAAAATCAATTAAAAGCGGGCAAGCGGTCTGTCAATTAAAAACTCATTTATTAATTATAATAATGATAATAATAATAATAACATTTATTAATTGTTCAACAGGTCACCACAATACAGACAACATAAACAAATAATAATTATAACACAAATGTGAAAAAGAATTAAAAACAAAGTATACCTAGTTCAATAATATAATCAAACAGCCTAAATATAAAAAAATAGTGAAAGAAAAGAGAAAAAAAAAACATTAAACGAAGAAAGAAATTAACGAAACATATCTGCAGAAAAATTATTTAAACTGTTGAAGATCTTGGCAGAATACACCATGAGAGCCCACAGCAATATATTTGTTCTAGTCGTTAGAAGTAGAAGCACTTCATTCACTCTTGAGTTTGGACGAGGTACTCGAAAATTCACTTCTGCAAGCAAATCAGCTGAATCGATCTTATAAAGAATTACATTTTTGATAAAGTTTGAACTAATTAGGTGTCGTCTTGCTTCCAGCGATTCAACTCCATGACGATCCAAGAGCAACCTGTTGTCCAAACCACGAAGAGGGTACGCTCCATCAACTTTATAACTTAAATACTTTAGAAACTTGCGCTGTATGGATTCAACTGCATTAATATAGCAGTCATATATTGGATATCACACGACAACGGCATATTCTAACTTGTTAACAACTAGCGCATAAAAAAAAGACTTCACTGAAGCTATGTTGTCGAAGACCTTACAGGTACGGATAATGAAACCCAATGATCGATATGCTGACGTAGTAACTTGAAAAACATGATCAGCGAAGGTCAGCTTTTCATCAAAAATAACTGCAAGATCATTGACATGTGTTTTTCGGTTGATTAAAATATTGTTAATAGAATAATTGGAAAGATATCTATTAGGTTTTCTGGTGAAAGATATGAAACAGCATTTGTCGATGTTTAAATTTAATTTGTTTGAAGAGCACCAATTTGTGACACGATCCAGGTTCTCTTGAAGAAGGGCAGCATCTTGAGCACCACCAATTCGACGAAAAATTTTTAAATCGTCCCCATAAGCCAAAACACGACATTTAATAGAGCTTATTAAATCACTAACAAAGATGTTAAATAACAAGGGTCCAAGATTGGAACCCTGGGGCACTCCGGAAGTAGAAAGGTACGTTCTAGATTTGTAGCCATTATAGTATACAAAAATCAGGAAGGTAAGAAGTGAGAAGCATTATTAGTGAGTTGCTGAAGCCGAACAAACTCATCTGCTCTCCCCTGTCAAGTGTTTCACATACAGCCTGAGATAAAAGTGCGAGGTTTGAAGTGGTAGACCTTTTAGACATAAAACCATGTTGATTTAGCGACAGGAATGATTTGATGTTAGAGTAAATATGGTCATATAGTATAGCCTCATACACCTTTGCAAAGTTGAGTAGGATTGATATGGGTCTGTAATTATTAACATCAGAGTTATCTCCTTTTTGTGTACAGGACATATACTGGCGACTTTCCAGATAACAGGGAAGACAAATGTTTGCAGTGGTAAATTAAATATCCTGCAAAGAAGCCTAGCAAATATTGATGCACAATCACGAAGATGGAAGCTGGGAATGCTATCATTTCCGTAGGTAAAAGTATTCTTTGATTTTTTTAGTTGATTCAGTACATCATCATATATAACACTCCGAATATTCAATAATGGCAAATTTGTATGCAGTTCTTGAATGTCACCACTGATAGCACCTGGCAAGAATACATCAGAGAAAGCTGATGCAAAAGCATCAACAATCCGCTGAGGATCGTCAAATTCAGAATCGCCGTTATATAGTTTACCAGGAATTCTGGAGCTACCACGTTTGGATCTTACAAAGCTCCAAAAAGATTTAGGTTTATCCAGAAGAGAATGCTGAATACAGCAAATATAATTTTGATAGGCCATAGCTATATTATCCTGAAGAATTCTTCGAACACGCTGAAATTCACGTTTGAAGATATCATCCCCAGTCCGCTTCCATCTTTGATGATAATAAAGCTAGATGGTGTAAACCACGGAGGAAAACGTTGCTTCTTACTATTGTGGCAGGTATTAGGAATACAAGAATCCATCACGGAGAACATTACACAGTAGAACATATCAACAGCCGTATCAACATCCAAAACGGCATCAAGGAAGGACTAATCAACCGAGAGTAATTGGGAATAAAACTTTTGAAAATTTGCCCTCCTGAAATTGTAACGCCTGTTGTTATTTATTGGGAAGCTAATTGGAGTAGATAGCGAATGCAACAATAAATCAACTGCGAGCGCAGGATGATGTAAATCAACTGGAACCAGTAGCTCTGAATCATGTAATACATTCAGCTCATAATTCATATTAGATGGGACTGAGTTTAAAATTCTATTATTTGCATTTTGTATACCATTGTACTGCGTCAAACCAAGAGATTCCATAAAAGATAACATAAGATTGCATTTGGCGTCATTACGCACGGAGCTGTCACAAAAAGTAGGAAGATTGAAATCACCGACTAACAGCACTGGCTTATCTGACAAGAGTATCTCAAGCATATCAAGAAACTGTACCAAGACACCAACACCAGTATCTGGTGGAATATAAATAACAACAAAGAACGAAGAAATATTGCAAGCAAACTTTGCAAACAATTACATCAAATGAAGGCACCGCCATCTTAATATCACCTTCATGTTGAAAATAATCACCTAATGCCAGCAAAACACTACCACCAAAAGATTTACCGGTTACGGTTGCTTCTCTGTCACATTTTATAACACTGTATGTAGGTGGAAAAAGTTCGTTATTTGAAATAAAATCACATAACCACGTCTCAGTCAAAAAAATAGCATAAAAAATGGACGAATATACACTGGTCAGGATTGTGTGTTTTACTTCGGAGCCAACGAACGTTCTGATAGTAAAAATGCAGAGGATAGGTCCTGTTGGATTCAATTAGTTTAAACTTGAAACAATTTTAGGTGTGCCACTTATATATTTAATATTCTCGGCTGTTGTTGCAGATACTTCTTGGTGAAACATTTTAACTTCATACAGTAAATAATAAAGAATAAATTAAAACACTTGGCTTGTTTCACTATGAGATTTATTTAAATTCTCTAACATCTGTTTCGGCTGTTATGCCATTCTCAAAGAGATCTATAAATCTAACTTAAAGACTATCGCACTTGTCCTTATATGTTGTCTGTTCTTGTGTGTAGTGGGGGTGGTACTATATTGTGTATTACGGTGTCTATAAAGGGTGTATTGGCATATTCTATCTGTGTGTTGGTGATTGATAGATTTTGTTTTTTCGCTAGTTTTATTTCTAATATTTCTAGGAGGTCCAATCTCTTGCTTTTTGTGATATTGTGTATTAAGTCGCAGTTATCTATATCGGGGAAGTGGTTGAGTTCTATACAGTGTTCGGCAAAGCCTGTGTTTTTCTCACTATATAAAATTGACTTTTTGTGTTCTTTAACGCTGTTTTTAATGGCTCGTCCACTTTGGCCGATATAGATAGCTTCACAGTCTTTACATTTTAATTTATAAACACCTGATTGGTCCATTTTATCTTTGTTGTTGCTAATCATTGTTCCCAAATTTGTTTTATTTTCCCAGCTTATTTTGATATCTAATCCTTTTACTATTCTGTTTATTTTATTAATGAGTTGGGGTATGTATGTAATTTTGTGCCATCTTTGTATATTTTCTGTTATTTTCGGGTATAGGTATTTGTTCTTATTATTTTGTATTTCTTTACGTTTTAACAGTTTATCTACGATTTTAGGGTCATATCCATTATTTCTTGCGATTAATTTAATTGTGTTTATTTCTGTATTAAAATCTGTCTTGTTTAATGGTGTGTTTGTGGCTCTATGTATATAACTATGGAATATTGACATTTTTATTTTCATCGATTGTTTAGCGTTTGCGTGTAATATGTTGTCTGTAAAAGTGGGTTTTCTGTAGATTTCAAATGTAAGCTTATTATTATTTCTGTTTATTGTAATGTCTAGAAAGTTTATTTTCTTGTCTTTTTCTGTTTCTTTTGTAAATTGTATCTTGTGGTTTATAGAATTTATTACTTTTAGGAACTCCGTTAATTGCCTATCTGTACCCTTCCATATGCAAATTACGTCGTCTAGATATCTGGCCCAGAAATGGACTTGTCGAATTAATATAATATTAGCAGAAATATACATGAATAACTTCGAAGAAGAACTATTCAAGAAAAGCACGGTATTAATTCAACAAGTCCATTTCTGGGCCAGATATGTAGACGACGTAATTTGCATATGGAAGGGTACAGATAGGCAATTAACGGAGTTCCTAAAAGTAATAAATTCTATAAACCACAAGATACAATTTACAAAAGAAACAGAAAAAGACAAGAAAATAAACTTTCTAGACATTACAATAAACAGAAATAATAATAAGCTTACATTTGAAATCTACAGAAAACCCACTTTTACAGACAACATATTACACGCAAACGCTAAACAATCGATGAAAATAAAAATGTCAATATTCCATAGTTATATACATAGAGCCACAAACACACCATTAAACAAGACAGATTTTAATACAGAAATAAACACAATTAAATTAATCGCAAGAAATAATGGATATGACCCTAAAATCGTAGATAAACTGTTAAAACGTAAAGAAATACAAAATAATAAGAACAAATACCTATACCCGAAAATAACAGAAAATATACAAAGATGGCACAAAATTACATACATACCCCAACTCATTAATAAAATAAACAGAATAGTAAAAGGATTAGATATCAAAATAAGCTGGGAAAATAAAACAAATTTGGGAACAATGATTAGCAACAACAAAGATAAAATGGACCAATCAGGTGTTTATAAATTAAAATGTAAAGACTGTGAAGCTATCTATATCGGCCAAAGTGGACGAGCCATTAAAAACAGAGTTAAAGAACACAAAAAGTCAATTTTATATAGTGAGAAAAACACAGGCTTTGCCGAACACTGTATAGAACTCAACAACTTCCCCGATATAGATAACTGCGACTTAATACACAATATCACAAAAAGCAAGAGATTGGACCTCCTAGAAATATTAGAAATAAAACTAGCGAAAAAACAAAATCTATCAATCACCAACACACAGATAGAATATGCCAATACACCCTTTATAGACACCGTAATACACAATATAGTACCACCCCCACTACACACAAGAACAGACAACATATAAGAACAAGTGCGATAGTCTTTAAGTTAGATTTATAGATCTCTTTGAGAATGGCATAACAGCCGAAACAGATGTTAGAGAATTTAAATAAATCTCATAGTGAAACAAGCCAAGTGTTTTAATTTATTCTTTATTATTTACTGTATTATATATTTAACTCTGATATCCCTTTTCCCTCTTAATTTGCGTTCATTGAGTTCATTCCTAACTTTTTTATATTATTATTTACATTAATTATCCCTATTAATTATCCCTATATTTCGTAACAATAAAAGTGACGTACACTTTTATTATTTTTTTGAACTCTACATATTTATCTACGGAAGAAGCAATAAAGTTGTTGCGAAAAATAAGGATAATTAATAAATGAGTTTTTAATTGACAGACCGCTTGCCCGCTTTTAATTTATTTTATTCACTATATTACGGTCGATAATTTCTTTTAAAATACATATATAACAAGTGTTCATTTGAAAAGTCAATCTAGGTTACTTTGAAATTTTGATAGAATAAGACGCAAATATATTAGTATGTGTTTGTTGTTCCGTAAACGTAAATCCAAATGACATTTGAGAATGTCAATCACAAATATCAGTTAGTGCATAAAATAATCGTGCGTCAATTCTGGTTTAAATAAATTGCTTCTCAGTTTTAAAATGGCTTTCACTTTAGAACATAAAACTTTTTTAGTCCAGGCTTATTTTCGAAGTCGTCATAAAATTGATGGTTTATCGGTTTATTCAGTTCAAGATTGCATGGTAGAATTTCAAGTTGAGTTTCCACATTTTGTAATAGATTATATACAATTTAAGAATACTTTGGATAGAACTTTAAAACTTTTTTCTGAAACTGGTAGTCTCTTAAGAAAATCAGGCAGCGGAGCAGTTAAGAAACGTACACCTCAAGTTGTCAATCGTGTTGAAGAAATAATGGAAAATGAACAACAAACATCTGTTTGACATTTGAGTCAACAAATAAGCCTTTCTGTTGGTACAACTCAGAAGTTATTAAAAAAAGATATGCAACTTTATTATATAAATTGGTGTTTGGGCAGCGATAAGCCAAAGGCGAATCCTTGGACCAATATTTTTTCAGGGAACGTTAACTGCTCAAAGGTACCGTACGGAAATTTTACAACCATTTGTCAATCAGTTGCATGATGATGAACTTCAAAATGCATATTTCCAACAAAACGGAGCACCTAGTCACTATACTCCAAAATCTTTGAATTATTTAAGAGAATTTTTTGATGAGCGTATGATTAGTCGAAATACTGAAATTGCCTGGCCTGCACGTTCATGCGATTTAACACCTTGCGACTTCTTTTTGTGGCCTTATCTAAAAAATAACATATTTCGAACACCTATATTGAATTTGAATAATATGCTACAGAGAATCGAACAGAAATACATGGAAATTAATAACAATTCAGTAATGTTGCAGAATATCATCAAAAATTTTGAACGGAGGATTTTAAAGTGCATTGATCTTGAAGGACAACATTTTCAACTTTTGTTATAGTTTTCAATAAATACCTATTATTTGTTATTTATTTGTATGTATGAAACTGTCAAAATATACGACTTCGTAGGTTAAGTAGTAAATTTTAATTTACGACATACTTCAAAATGCTCTCAGTAAATCACATGCTACTAGATTGACTTTTCAAATGAACACTTGTTATGCTTCCTCAAGGGTTAAAATGTGAACTATTTTTCTATGGAGAAATTACCCGCCTCACTATACATGTCGTTTACAATATTTCAAAAGTAATCTGACTAATAACAACTAGCGTCAATATAATTGATTTTAAATTACAGTTTAAAATGGTGGACATCACATTTAAAAGAAACGAACATAAAATATTAAACATTTTATGTTTAACCTTTTGACAAATAACATGTGATTGTTCGGTGCGTAAAGTCCTTTTGTTCGTCACATTTACACGTGTTCGTTTCTATTAAATGTGATGTCCTCCATTATAAACTGTACCTAATTTCAAAATAAATTATATTGACACTAGTTGTTATTAGTCAGATTACTTTTGAAATATTGTAAACGTTATGTATAGTGAGGCGGGTAATTTCTCCATAGCAAAATAGTTCACATTTTGACCCTTGAGGAAGCATACAATCTTTATGCGAAATATTTGGAGGATAAATAAAGAACTGACTTAAGTAATAGAGTTTAATTTTGCTGGTTTTCCCAAAAATTCCCTTTGATACATGTTCTAACGGCAAAGACTCCAGATCTAATTATATATATAGTAAATTCAATTTGTTGGCGATTTAAGGTCTGGTTTTACTTCAAAATGTATATATTTAAAACAATCCTACACGTTTCGGCAAATGATGCCATTTTCAAGGAATATACAATATACTGTCATTTATATTTTATCTTCCTTGAAAAAGGCATCACTTGCCGAAACATATAGGATTGTTTTAAATATATACATTTTGAAGTAAAACCAGACCTTAAATCGCCAACAAATTGAATTTACCATAACATACAAAGGTCATGAAATAATTATCTATATATATATATATATATATATATATAAATATATATATGTATATAATAACTTCGTGACCTTGGTATGATATGGTAAACCTAATCAGTAGGCGATTAAAGGTCTGTATATTACTTCAAAATATATGTATTTAAAAAAACTCTACATGTTTCGGCAGTACGCCTTTATCAAGACAATACAAAATATAAATCAATTTATATTTTGTATTCTCTTGATAAAGGCGTACTGCCGAAACATGTAGAGTTTTTTTAAATACATATATTTTGAAGTAATATACAGACCTTTAATCGCCTACTGATTAGGTTTACTATATATATATATATATATATATATATATATATATATATATATATATATAGTAAACTTAATAAGTCGGCGATTAAAGGTCTGGTTTATTACTTCAAAGTATATATATTTAAAACAACCCTACATGTTTCGGCAATGATGCCTTTGTCAAGGATATAAAAAATATAAATGACAGAATATAAATGTCAAATAATTGAATTGCTATGGTTTAAATTATTCAAAGATACATTCCAATAGTAATAATAAATCATGCCTTAGTATTCCAAAAAATAGATAGCAAGGTGTGAACATATGTGTTGTTCGCTGCTAGCAGCTTGTGTCTCTTTCTGGGTATGAACTTGTGTGTTGGTCGCTGCTGGCAGCTTGCGTCTCTCTCTGGGTGTGTGGTTTTGTATTTGTGTGAGCGCGTAAGAATAGGGTTTTGTATGTTGGTGCGCTCGTGCGTGTGTTTAGTGATCGGTCGCGTAAATTTAGAGAGATCGGATAACCAGCCGTTGCGTAGGGCCGCCAACCCTTTCCCGGCAACTTCTTTACTTTTCCGTGCAGTACTTCCACGGCCCGACCCCCGCCCCAACTAGGCAAGGCGCAGACCAGCGAAGCGCACCCTGCACGGGGTTGCTCATCGCCAATCGAGGGAACACTCTTAGTGGCTACCTCAGTCGACGACGGTCACACTTTGTGCCATCGTAACGATTTCCGCAAAAGCGGGGGAAATGCACACACGTCGAACGTGTGTGTGCTGTTAACGGCAGCCTAGCCAGGTTGCCGCCCAGGACCGGTCCTAGTGGTGTGTACATTGCGCGGCGCCGTGATTTGCGCCGCGTAGCTTGGTTCCTCACTCCTGCTGGAAAGGCGTAATGGCACCTGACCGCCCATCGGGCAGACCCCCCTAGAGTTTGGTAGCGCATATGCTAGGCTACAACCCAGTAGAGAACCACATCAGCACAAAACAGAAAACAGGGAAAAGTAGGGAAAAGCAAGACATGAGTTTTATTATTACGTATGCGCCCGTGGAGCGTCTTAAGATGCAAAGTTGTCGGCATTCGCCCAAAACGAGAAGGAAAACAACGAAAACCTGCTCGGACAACTAGACAGGAATCAAAATACGGAACAGTCAGCATGATAAGCAAAAGTATATGATATTTAAATGTAATGGTACCTGGTACCTGGTACTGGTACCTGGTACAAGGTACCTGGTACAAGGTACCTGGTATCAGATACCTGCTACCTGGTACTGATACCTGGTACCTGGTACCAGGTATCAGGTATCAGTGCCAGGTACCTTGTACCGGGTACCTTCTACCAGGTACCAGGTACCTTTTTTTCGGTTTGCTAGAGGATTATAATCACATTTTCTTAAACGTTAGTCAAGAATTAATATTGAACCGCAGTAAAACAGATGATAATTGTTATATAAACACTCAGCCAGACGGTATGAAGAAGGCAAAATTGTAAATTGAGAAAATGGAATGATATGTGCCGCATATAAATGTGAATGATAAAACCCGCTTGAAACTGCTCCATGCTCTCAAGGAAAATAGAAAGATATATATACCGTTTAGAAAGTGGGAGTTGTATAAGTTACCGGCATTGCGTGCTACAAAGACCGATATATGGTCTATTAAAACTAGCACAAATTTAGAGAAACCTCGCTATGTTATAGTGGGCTTTCAACATAAAAAGAAGGACAATATACACGCGGATTCTTCAGATTTTGATCATTCCGCAATTACAAATATCAAATTATATTTAAATTCAGAGAGCTATCCATACTCTGCCATGAATTTGGATATGGGCCAAAAGCGATATGCTTATCATATGTATGCAAATTTCCAGTCCAGCTATTACGGTCGGCAAAACCTAAAAAAATTATTTAAAATTGATTTTTAATTGTAACGAAATGTAATAAAAAAAATGTTTTTTATAAATGTTTCTTTATTTAAACAACAACACCCTGTCTAAACAACAACACCCTGTCTAGACTATCATTCTTAATACGACCAGCAACAGTATAACATGTTCTGCCGATTTATATATTTATTCTATACAATTCAGACTGTTTTGTCGGTTAACGTTACCACCTATCTACAGCGATATGGATATTTAGATGTGTCTGATCGATCAATTTCTACACCGTTGATTTGATAGCGCATCTGATCGAACAGAAACGCATACGCGTTATTTGTTAATTTACAAGTACCAGTTCCCTTATCATCTACAATAAATCTGCCCTCTATTCGAATTAATAAAGAGAATAAATAAGTATTTTTTTTAGTACAATATCTATAGAAACTTACTGTATATAAATTTTCCAATGTTCAACTGTAGCAATAAGAATAAATAAGAATTTTTTTAATGTAGTAGAAAAATGGAAAAAGTTTTAAATGTAAATCAAAATTCGCTCACTAAGCAGATTGAATATCATATTACTAACACCGGATGTAGTGTTAGTAATATGATATTTTCTGTGAACCGCAAAACAAGTTGGTACAAGAAATTTTGATATATATACTTATCGTTGTAATAACACTTCTACTATATTTCGTGAAAAAATGTCTAAGCGAGTACAGTTAGCGATAATGTTGAAATTTTTGAATGGTTTGAATTCAGAATGTCGGCAGCAGACAGGCATAGATTTAATAGAAGAATAAAACAATTGGAAGAGAAATTAATTGAAATTTTAACACCTTTACATCGAACTAGAGTGTCAACAGATTCTTTCAAAGTGTTTTAGAATGGGGGTTATATGTACGTAAAACTATTTTTCTTCATAATTTTAATACTTTCCAATAATTTATTGTTTTCAAATACTTTAAAATACAATTATACATTTACAAATATAATTTTTAATAATACCGATATATTGTTTTCGAATGTAATAGTAATATTTTTTTCAAAATATCTGAACTGATTTAGAAGGTATGCAATACTTCTTACCTAATAGCGCAATACGATTAATAGCGAACTAGCCAGTTAGCTGTTCAAACCCGTTTCTTAGCTGTTGTTGTTCTCTCTATCAGTTGTTGTTAAGTCTTTCCCTTGCGGTAATTAATTATGCAAATTAAATTAATAAAATCCGTGGAATAATTTGAAATAATACGTTAGTCAATTTGATCTATCGATAAAACTGACAAGTATGTCTGTTTCACGAGATATAGTATATTTTAATAATTGGTAATAAATATCCGTTGCTAAACATGTTGCTAAAATATTTCTACTTATAGTTAAAAGAGAAATTTTCTATATATTTATTTCTTAAAAACTATATGTACAATCTATAATAGTAATACATAATTTTTATATACTCCTCTAATATTTTCTCCAATCTATCGTGTTGATACATTTGTGTGACTCCTGAACCATTAGTTGAAGTATACTGTCTTTCTATTATTACGAGTGATAATTAAACATCCCTAAAGCAATTTCGATTCTTTTATTATATTAACTTAGCGTGATAGTTCCTAAATTTGATTCGGGTGATAAAAATTTGAATATTTATTTTTATTTTATTTTTTATATATGGCTGGTGATGATTTAAATCTTTTTTTTTCGGTTTGGGATACAACTTGTTTATTTATGATTGCATTTGCATAACTAAATAGTAAATACTGTGGTGTAGGAGAGCTGATGGATGTGTTAGAACAATGTAACCGACATATGAATAATAGCAAGTTAGTAAAGATTTATAATTAAATATTTTAAAACCCGTATTGTTAAGATAGGTGAAATATTAGTATCTATGTTTCTTTTTTTTCAAAAAAATGTTAACAACATGGCTGCTCTCCGCGAATTTGTGGTAGCCTGGTAACCCTCTTGCAGACTCCTGGTACCCCTTACATATCTCGGGTACCTTCTTGCAAACCTCTGGTATCCCCTTGCAGACACCTCAACCCTTTCGGGATTATATTTAGCATGAATACTTTACGTTAACATAATTTATTCAAACACTTTTTCTTTTTACATATTTATTTACGTTAACTTGTGAATTTATATCTTCCTACTTATCAGTTGACGAGACAGGTCATTTCAGGAGTTTACCCAAATACGTTAGGCAGTCTATCGACTGTGGTGCTAATGTTTCGGCAGAAACCTACTGACGTTGGGGAAGCTTCATTGCTTTTAAGAGCTAACTCCTTATGAAATCTTCCTAGCCGGGAGAGCCGTCTACCTTGAGCCTCTGTGTAGTGCCTTTGAATTTCAAGGGGTCTTTATGACAATAAATCATTTGACGGTAGACTTGTCAATGTTCCGAGCTGCCTACATCGAGCCTCGTGAGTAGTGCCTTTGAATATCTATGGGCTTAACAGCTATAAATAATTGGGGGTAGCATACAATGGAACTTCAACTATTCCTTCTTCTCCCTTTGAATCCATATTATATTCAATTTTATATAAGCTCTAATATTAAACTCTTCCTTATTTTGACGTTTAGATTTTTTCTAAACGGGTGCTCTAATGGCATAGTTCCCTCTGACACCATATACCCTCTGTAGGGCCTATCCAAATGTGAAAGAGTTTGATTTCTAATAAGAGTAATTAATAAAAATTTCTAAAACATATTTAATTTCTAGCATTTTGTATTTGAAAGATCTTCTCATATGCAAGGGTTGTGAGATATAATTTGTATATTCAGTGTAAAAGCTATTGACTAGTGTATATATTATCACCTATTTAATTTCCAAACTACTTAAAATAAACACATCTTGTGTTTGAGCCTCTATGTGGTGTCTTTGAATTTCAAGGGGACTTTATAATTATAAATCACTTGAGGATATACTGATTCTATTGTTACATTACTTCATCTAATTATTTTATTTAATGGGAAAAGTTTAATTGAGAAAGCTAGTATATATGTTGCATAAACACGTATATTCCTTGCTAAAAACATTTTCGAATACAATTTTCTCCTCTATTTATTACTTATGGAAATTTTATTCACATAAGTAGAATGTTTGAATTTCGAAATATTTAAAAGTTGTAACCTTTCCTGTTCCCTATAACAAAGATCTTCTGATACCCTGTATGAATCGGTTGTTGGTATGGATATTAGCTAAACATTATATACAATAAATATTTTATTTTCTTTTCCAATATACATACACAATATTAGTTTACAAACTTGTTTATACATAACAAAATTAATCTACAAGTTAAAAATATCATTCATTCTATACACATAATATTGCAATGTCCCCAAGGTAACGTACCGTAACTGTCTTTTATTAAGTATCTTTTATCATCATGAGGACTTAGAGCAATTTTCGTTTGTTTGGTGCTATATACTTGATGTTTTTCAGATTGAATTAATTTTTGATTCACATATTTTTCATTAACACTGCACAAACATTCTATATAATCATCAAAACTTATTCGATTTTTGACAATGTTCTTCTTAACCCCTTTAGCTTTCCTTACGGTATCTTGGCCCTCTACCCTAATAGCATACATTTTAGATCTCAAACCTACAAATTCTGTTATAATTTTTCCATTCATCTCATCCTTCATCATTCCCAGAACTTTTTTGTTTACAAGAGGAATACCATAAACATTATCTTTAGGATAATCGCTTGTATCAAATCTTCTACGACAGTCGCGACGGATTAAATCGTAGATATCTGAACATTCAATTGAATAGATAATCGAATCAGTATCCGTGTAGGCTGCTTGACATTTATCTGCAAACACCGGTTTCATATAGTCATAGTGAAATTCATAGATTGATGTTTTAGAAATATATAATATCGCCTTTCCTACATAGATAGGTTTATTAAAATAGATCTCTGTTTTGTTGAGTTCAACAGCTACGAAGTTCTCATTAAATATAGTCGCCGATTTGAATTCAGGCTTTGAAATTAAAGCTTCGGCACCATATCGTCCTTCCCATTTATTTATCAACTTCCCTATACTATGTTTACGTATATTTTCCATCGTCTTCCCGAAAACAGCGTTGTTCATTAGTTTAAACAATTTTTTTTCAAAGTCATTCATAGCCAATGATCTCAGTTTGAAGTTTAAGTCGATGTATGATTTCAGCCATGTACCCTGTCGAAATTGTAGTATTCTATGAATGTTGGTTAACATTAAACCATGACATAAGGCTTGTTTTAGGATCTTATAATGAATAACAACGTTTTTTTTCGAATAAAGTGGCCATTAATTTCTTCTCTTTTGTTCCTGGAGCAGCTAGATGTTCTGGACAAAAAGGCAAATCTGCGTGTAAATCATGTAATTCTTGCGGATACTCTAAATCTACCTCTAAAATATATCCTATATCATTCTCATCAGGTATATCCATAACATTGAAATTTTCGACATTAGATAACCATCGAAATCCTCCATAGGGTAAATATTGAGACATTGCCCATCCGTATTGGTTATTGATGTCATCATACATTATAAATTTGTCAGGTTTTGAAGAATCATAATCTGACATGTATTTAGTATTAGCTTTAAGGTATCTATAAGAGCATTGACTGATTCCTCCTCTGATCCCACGTTCAATCAACATGATCATATCTAGATCTGTTAGTAATTCTAAGGTTATATCAGTATGTTTAAGCATACAATCCCATGTGAAGCCGGGTAAGGTGAAGTAAAGTCCTGGATCAAGTCCATATGTTTTCAGACAGCTGCTTCTAAATTGTTCGAAAATGCAGGCTAACAGTAACACATCCGTCTTCAGATATAGATATGAATATTCACCCAAGTTTTCGATATTAAATTCATTCCATACCTTTTGCGCATGATCATAGTCTTCATCTGAAATATCTTGATCGTTTAATTGATTAAAGAATTTAAATTTTTCGGGGAGCTTCGTTTCCTTGAATTTCTCTTCTGGGATGAAATAATCGTAAGGGTATACTCCTTTTCGTGTCAACAATTTCAATTTTTCACCGCTTAGATTAGAAAATTCAGATATAAGTTCGGGATATTCTGTTAAATATGATGCTAGGGTATCGAGTCCGGAAGCCATAAATCGAAAAGAATCAATGAATCTAAATTTAATTATATTCTCATCGATGTGCTTAGTGAATGAAATATATTTTTCTTTGGTTGTTGGCAAAACATCTACACGCCCCTTTAAATCGGCAGCCAAATTCTTCATAATGAAGTGTGAGTCATACCCGGTTAGATAATGGAAAACCACCGGAACTGTATGTGTATCTTGATAATTCACATTACAATTTTGATGTGCGGCTCTTCGGTATTTTCCACTTAAATGATCATGATCTCTAACCTTTTTCTTTTCATCCGAACTAAACGATTTTTCGCAAATATGACATATTGTAGCGTTTTCGTACAAATATTGTTCATCAGATGTTAACTTGTCCATGGGTATGGGGCACAAAAATACTGTTTCTAAATCTTCCGCGAAAGCTTTGAGTTCCTTCTACCATTCTATACAATCTTGACCACGATAACTTCTATAAAATGATAATGACTCATCATATGAACACTTGACATAATATCCAATACTGCATGGTTGATGTTCTTGATATTTATTTTGAATTTTACATTGCGTAAGTAGACACTTCAAATCGGCATAAATAATAAAGGGTGCTTTCACTTTATTTTAAAATTTTTAAATTTAATAAACTTGTTATCTTCCGTAGGCAGTCGGATCTTACAGTCGTTCATTTCTTGACAATCTACGTAATGTTCATCGAGAGCGGTTTTCATATAAAAGTAGTGTAAACAGCGGTCACAAAAATACATTTTGTTTTATGCTTCGATAGCTGTGAGGATACAAGGCGTGATAAGTTCTTAATCCAGACATAATGATAACTAGGAGTTGATTCATTATCGTCCTCATGCACTTCATCTTCGTTATAGTAAAAATCTTGAATAAGTAGCAAATTCACATGTTCAGCTTGTTTCATTTTTGTTAGGTACGTAGGTAAGGTGGTGAATTTTTCATTAGTTTTTTTCAAAATATAAACATTTATTGATACGACGTTTTGCTTTTGAAACCGTGGAATTTGTTTCATCGTCATTGTGAACTGAATTCCTGTTAAATTTAGCACAGATGATGGGTTCGGATACTTTATAATTCTTTGCGCGTTCTTACTCACTGGATATAGCTCAGATACAACGGCCCATGCGAAACATTCTTGATCATTATTTTTTACATTCACAACTGCATGCTTTCTTTTAATACACTCTGTAAATTCGATATAAGATGATCCCAGTTGTGGTGTAAATTTATTAATATTTATTTGAAGATTGATTATAGATGATAAAGCCCAACCGCTATCTTTTTCTTGAAACTCTTCGAGTTCAGCGGGAATTGGTTGTTGTATGTAGTTAACAAACCATTCTTTTAGGTTAGTGTCTCGGTAAATTGCAATATTTTTAGTGTTAAGATATTTCATTTCATTAATTTCCTGTTCAGCCTGTTGTTTTGTAAATTCACCACAAAACATTGTGTTCACCTTGATGATATCTGATATCTTCCTTCTTCAATACATTTAAAATTCTTCTGCGAAATAAGGTAGCAGCATCTTCCATAAACAATTTCGAGTCCATATGATGTAGATTAATAATAACACCGGTTCGTATTCGCCCTTGAAAAGCGGATTGGATATCTTCCCATTTAACACGGCTAGAAGCAGTATGCTTCCTCGGTGTGTAACCCTCTTCACTTATTTGAAGAGCGCGAAATTTTTGTTTGAAACTTTTCACCTTGGCAATAGTCGTTGTAAGTTTCTGTTTCTCACCAACACTTTTAGCACTACTCAACGAATTATTTAATACTCGAAGAGTTTGATTACATTTTTTAATTCTGGATGCCAGAGCATCCTTATCATTTTCAATATTAGCATTGAAAAGCGAATATTTAATTTGCTGAACAGATTGCATCTTAACTCAACAATGAACACTCTCATGACTCTCATACACATATGCTCCGCTATTTATTATATTCATTTAATGATATAATAATGATCACGTGATAGCTTTACCATTTTACATTCGCAATTCATTAATCATAACATCTGACAAAGCGCCCTCTAGGTCTCGCGGTGGTCGCATATGAAACTATAACCGAACATGAGTCAATCCTAAGTAGAGGCGGTATCTCGCTACCCCTTGCAGTTAGAGCCGTTTTGCCGTTATTTTCAACACTGCAGCGCCCCTTGACAACCCACTTGCAGGCTTCTGGAACCCCCTTGCAGGTCTCGGGGACCTCCTTGCAAACCTGGAATCCCTTACACACCAATGCAGGCTCCTGGTGTCCCCCTGCGGATCTCTTCAAACCATCATGAGTTTTCGGTCACCTAACTCACCCCTATGTAAAACTCACCCCCCACATAAAATTATAATTTCTTACCTTCTCCACCATAAGGGAATATATTGTAGGAGTTGGGCATGCACAATCGGAACCAGGGGTTGGCGCATACGCATTAACGTTTCACCCTCAAAAATGCAAAATGAACCTCCATAAGAAAATACATGGGATTTTGTGCCAGAACCCGCATAGCCTATCTACTAGAAAAGGTCATTGGATACTTCAGCAAGACCCTGTCCAAACCGGAGAAGAACTACTGCGTAACCAGGAGAGAACTATTGGCAGTAGTTAAGACCATTGAGCACTTTTACAAGTACCTGTATGGGCAGAAGTTCCTGATCCGCACTGATCATGCTGCCTTAAAGTGACTCTTGCAATTTAAGAATCCAGAGGGTCAAGTAGCTAGATGGATTGAGAGGCTACAGGAGTATTACTTCGACGTTGAACACAGAGCAGGCCTCAAACATCAAAATGCAGATGCCCTTTCCAGAAGGCCCTGTCTAGAAGACTGTCGATATTGCAACAGAATCGAAGACAAATCGGCCAACGCTCTTCGAACCACCGTGGTTGATGACCAATGGTAACCTGACAATTTGTGCGCAGCTCAAGAAGCTGATAAAAATCTTGCAGTCCTCAGGGCTTGGAAGAGAAATGGGCAAACACCGACCTGGCAAGAAATTTCTCCCCATTCACGAGAATTGAAGTCATACTGGGCACTATGGGATTCCTTAACCATTGAAGACGATCTCCTGGGACGTGAGGTCGAAAATCACGATGGAAGCGAGCGGAAGATGCAAATGGTCGTTCCCAAGAAAAGAATACCAGAGGTATTGCGAGAACTCCATAATGGTGCTTCTGGGGGACATTTTGGAGTCCATAAAACACTGGAGAAGGTGCGCCAGAGATTTTACTGGGTGAATTGTTCACGAGATGTGAAAGAATGGTGCCGAAAGTGTGCTAATTGCGCCGGAAGCAATGGTCCCCAGAGGCGTCGACGTGCACCCATGCGCCAATACAATGTAGGAAGCCCATTTGAAAGGATCGCCATAGATGCCGCCGGCCCTTTTCCAGAAAGCGACAAAGGAAATAAATACATAATAGTGGTCATGGATTACTTTACCAAATGGGTTGAAGCATATGCTCTACCAAATCAAGAAGCTGGAACTGTAGCAGACGTGATTGTGAAGGAGTTCGTCAGCCGTTTTGGTGTACCCTTGGAACTTCATTCCGATCAAGGGCGAAATTTTGAGTCCAGTCTATTCGAAAAGATGTGTGGACTTTTGGGCATACGGAAGACGAGAACAACTCCCTTGCATCCACAATCAGATGGGATGGTAGAGCGAATGAATACCATGATTAGACACTTATCCAAAGCGGTCTTCGAACACCAGAGAGATTGGGACGAACATTTGCCATTATTTCTAATGGTGTGTAGGGCCTCCGTTCAAGAGACAACTGGCCAATCACCAGCAATCGTGCTATTCGGGAGGGAACTCCGATTGCCCTGTGATTTAAAGTTTGGGAGCAAGCCTGGTGAAGATCTGGCCGGAGAAGATTATGTCAGCACGCTCAGACGACGACTAGATAATATACATGAACAAGTCATACACAATATCCAAGATGCTAGTGACAGGATGAAGGAGAGCTACGACATCAACGCCGAGAAGAGTGGTTATCATGAAAGCGATAGGATTTGGTTTTATAATCCACAACGCCGACGGGGGCCTATCTCCAAAACTTCAAAAGAATTGGGAGGGGCCGTACGAGGTGTTGAAGCGGATCAACGATGTAATATACCGCATCAGGCGAACACCTCGCACTAAGCCAAGAGTCGTACATTTTAATCGATTAGCCCCATACTCTGGAGACAATAATGACGGAACCGCTGACTCGCGTCGATTGGATAGCCAATACCAGGAACCAACCTTCGAAGACTTTATGGAAGAGTATTCTGGTTCGAAGAAAGCTCGATTTGGGGTAACCATCGAGAAACAGCAAGATTTGTTTACGGTGCCGCCAGGCTACGCGCTTGCTCATTGCGTAGCCCGAGATCTGCGAATGGCCAAGGGAATTACCAGGGAATTTAAAGAGAGATTTGGCAGAATCGAAAAATTAAGGCAGCAGGGACCAGCAATTGGGAAGAGTCTCCAAATACTACAAATGAAGGACAGTCCATATTTTATTTGGTCACGAAAGAACTGTCGAACCTGAAGCCAATCTATCGTGCCTTATGGGAGGCCCTGGCCCACTTACGCAGTGACGTGCCGTCCATATGGGCAAGGTCGTGCAGCACACAACGGCGCCAATGCCTTAAAGGCGCCTACGGCCACTTGTGATAAGTTAAATTTTAAAAATATTAAAAACATTTTTTGAAAGTTTACAACAAATCAACAAATTTACATAAAACAATTATTACAATTATTTTAGCATTGACAGCAATAATTTTATTGTTACTTCAAAGAGTGTACTTGATATTTGCATCTACACTGTTTTTTGTATAAATTTAACTTAATTAATATTATTTAATAATTAAAAAAGGTGAAAGGGGTATCTTAAGCATTTTAATAGAAGCTAATAATCATACTGTAATAATTTTATTAAATGAATACAGACTTTTTTCGGCTTCATTCAAGAACCATTGCATATATAACAAGTGCGCCGTGTATTAGTAGGTATTATGTATATGGTCGATATCGAGCTTACAGAAATCTGGCTGCAGGTTTAAACTTGCAAAATTTTGGGTGTATTTAAACGCTTTCGCAGTCGGTGCAGGTTTATTAACTTATCGTTGTCGTAGGCGCGTGAGCCGTATGAGCGTACCAAATATATGTATGTAGTAAGTCCTGATTTGATAATATAGTGATTGTGAAAAACAATTAAAAAATAAGGTAAGTGATTAAGTGAATTCAGCTTTATATAGTAATAATAATTATAATAATGCTTTATTCAACTTTAAAAGACTTACATAGTTTTAACTATACATTCAGTTTACCTAATTTCTATAAATATTTAACTTAACGAAATTTGGCATTACAGTAATTACAAAATTTACAATTTCGAATTTTTTTTAACAATTTTTTATATAAAACAAATAAAACTTTGTGTTTCCTAATTCTTAGAGATTTTATTCAGATGGCCAGAGAAGAAAAAAAGAAATTATCTGGTTATCAAAACTTGCTTAACAAGCGAAAACGGGAGAGTAGAGTATCTCAGCCGATTCTAACACCTCCTCATTGACCTTGATCGCATGCATTATTGGCGATCAAGGTCAATGAGGAGGTGTTAGAATCGGCTGAGGATGAGCGACCTTGATTTCACGGTCATTGAGGAGGTGTTGGAATCGGATGGTGGTGGCTAAGGTCATTCGAAGGTCAACGTCGTGTGTAGGTCGTTTGAATGTCAATGTCACCTTGATTTCAAAGTCATTGGGGAGGTGTTAGAATCGAATCCAGAGAGTTGTTTTTTCTTTTATTTTATTGATAATTAAACATAAATTAGAAACCACAGAGCTGTTTATCTAACATTTTTATTGATAAATGAAGATAATTTTTACTATATAAAATATATTATTTAAATCATATTTAATGTTTTAGTTTTTTCTTTTTCGGTATTCTAAATTTTCTAAATTGTTGGGTAATACTCTTTTTATAAACTGAGCAATTTCTCTTTGAAGGGGCTGGACCGTCAATTTGTTCCTCACCGGTATTATAGTGTCTAAAACACGGTCGATATTCTTCTAGATCAATTTGTTTGTCAGGTGAAATTAAATGCCAGAACTCCTCTATCCATATTGGGGCTACTTTCGTTTTAAATAAATCTAATGGAATATACTCTATTAGATTTGTTTTAATACCAGATAGATAACCATAATTTTCATAAACAAACTTGACTGCTTCTAATATCAATTCTAGGTGTTGGGACATTTTGTTTTAATGGCTGGTTTCAGTATACTAAGCTTCTATATTATTTTCAACAATATTTATTGGCGATTAAGGTCAATGACGAGGTTTTAGAATTGTTTGAGGATGATTAAGGTCATTTGAAGTTTAAAGAATAAAGAAGAATGTTAGGGTGGGGACAATATTGGGGTATATAAAGTTAGCTTATGTTAAATAGATGCTAGTATTAGAGAATATGTTGAAGCGGAAGTTTAATGAGGTACCACAGAGTTCTTTATGTTCTTTCATTGTGGAAGAAAGTGAATTGGAAAAAGATAATAGTGGTTCCTTGGTAGTGGAAGAAAGTGAAGTGGTAAAAGATAATAGTATTGATAGAGGTTTACAAGTGGTTGGAGATATTGAGGCAGATTTGCGTATTGAAGAATTTTTTAATAAAATGTCTGAATCAAATAAATTTTGGGAACATATAGATGTAGCTGCAGAGAATTTTGCACGAGGGACATCAAGTGGTGAAAGATTTGTTGAAAAATATGTTAGAGAACCAATTTGGGAGTTACCATTATAAGAAAAAAAAATTTTCTTTTTGAATAAAAGTCATTCAAAATGGATATGTATTGGTTTATTACCACATCAATATTTTGAACCAAGGTTAAAAATTGTTGGTGTAAAAAAACAATGTGTATGCTTTAATTCAAGGGAATGGAAGTGGGTAATGGCGGAGACTGCAAAGTTAAGGCAGTATTTTGATTATAATAATGGTATATTTCCAATTTTTAGAGGTATGAATATTCGAATATCACCTGAATCATTTGATGGAGTAAGTAGAATTGTGAAGATAGAAAAAGGCGGCGAGTATGTGTATTTAGCGTTTGAAAGTTTATCGGAGTTATGGCGGTTGAAGGAAACATTGGATTGTCGATTAGCTGTTTTAGAAGATATGAAATATCATGTATTTTATAATGATATGGCCTCAAAAAATTAAAAATGATGTAAATTATTTTATTATTATTATTATTATTATATGATTTGGAAATATAATATTAAAATAAATTTAATGTGCTTTATTTTTTAAATTTGTAAGAAATTAATCCTGTAAGATAAATTTTAAGGTTTTTAGGATTAAGTGAAATCGACTATTAAGTATTTATATATTGTTCAATGCGGTTTTTGTCATTTAGATTGTTGATGTTGACTGAGATAGTTTAATATATAAGATTGTGATGGTATTTAGAAGTGGTAGTTTGAATAAGGCACGCAGAAGGAAAGGTGGTGGATTGTTGAATACTGTGATAAATAAGCTCCCAGTAGAACTGCACATACCGGGTTATAGATTTTGTGGTCCAGGAACGAAATTAGAAAAACGATTGAAAAGAGGTGATAAGGGGGTGAATATTTTGGATGAGGCTTATAAAGAGCACAATATATCATATTCTCAATCAAGTGAATTGTTAAAAAGGCACGAAGCGGATGAGAAATTGCATGAAAAAGCTGTGGAACGAGTGAAGAGTAGAGACGCAGGTATAGGAGAAAGATTAGCTGCAACTGTGGTTTCAGCTGCTATGAAATCTAAAACAAAATTAGGTATGGGTTGGACTAGACAACGGAAAGAAACGAGTAAAAGTGGAAGGAAGGGTAGTAGAAGAAGTTATAGGAGGAGAAGGCAGGGGTATCGATTAGGTGGTGCTATTTCGTTTTTGCAAGCAATGAAGAAAGCACGGAATGCAATAAGACGGATTGGTAAGAAGAAGGGTGTTTTAGAGAATGCTAGAGTTGCATATTAAAGTTTAATAAAATCTGGAAGAAGAATAAAATATCCGCGATCTAGGGTAATTGCGATACCAAAAAAAGGTGGATTTTTACCGTTAATCCCATTATTTGCAGCATTGGGTGCTTTAGGATCATTAGGTGGTGATGCCGCAGCAATTCCAAAAGCAGTAACTTCTGCAAAAGCTGAAAGGGATCAATTAGATGAAGCAAAGCGACATAATATTGCTATGGAATCAAAATCTGTGAGTGGTTTATATGTGAAACCATATAAGTCTGGGTGTGGTGTATCTGTTGGAAGTGGATTATATGTAAAGCCGTATAAATCTGGTTGTGGTGTTTATTTACCTGAAGGTGCTTGTTCAAAAAACTGATAAGCAGTTTACCTCGAAGGCCTTAAACAGAAAAAGATTTGTGGATGTATGTTCAAAGGTGGAGAATTGGTAAATTTCGGGGTATTTTTAGTAAAGATGTCTTACCGATAATTATACGCAAAAGAGAGAATGGAATAGTAAATTTGGATGATGATGTTGGTGAAGGGACTCATTGGGTAGCATATAAGAAAAATAATGCTGTAATAAATTATTTTGATAGTTACGGTGATTTAAGACCTCCGATTGAGGTTGAAAAGTATTTATTATCGAATGGTGGTGGTGTTTTACAGTATAACTATGAAAGATATCAAGACAGTAACAGTGAAAATTGTGGACATTTGTGTTTATTGTTTTTGAAAGGATTTATTAAATAAGAAGGAGTTTGTTGCGATTGTTTTATTAAATATTAGTGCAACGATTTTGGAAAGTTGAATTTAAATTAGAAATGGATGCGGATGGTAATGGAAGTGTGAATAATTTGACTTTTGTTTTGACAGGGAAGGGATCTGAGGTGGGTTGTGTACTGAATCCACCTATATATTTAAATGGTGAATATGAGATGTGTATGTTAAGTTTGCAAACTTATAATTCTATCCCTAATGTTACTAGTAAAAATAATGTTTTTAAATATTCAAGAAGTGAGTCAAGTGCTTGGAAGGAGATAATTATTCCGGAGGGTACTTAGGATATAATGGATTTACAGAAATCTGTCGATGAGCATTTACGGGTTGCGGAAGGAACAAAACATTTTTTCTTATTAACTGGTAATAGTAATACTATGAAAGTGTTTATGAAGGCGTCTGTATATATTGATTTTGGAGTGGAAAATTCCATTGGTTCTTTATTAGGTTTTTATAGAAGGGTTATTGGAAAACAGATACCGAGTCATAGTGATGAAATAGTTGATATAAATAGAATTAGTGCTATTGATATTATGTGTAATATTGTAGATGGATCATACATTAATGGTGAATTATCACATGTTTTGTATCATTTTTATCCAAATGTTCCACCAGGTTTTAAAATTATAGAGGTTCCGCAAGAGAAAATTTATATGCCTGTAAATACTAATGTATTATCTGATATTATTATTCGGGCTGTAGATCAGATAGGTCAACCAATTGATTTAAGAGGTGAAGAGATGACAATATATTTGACGATTAGGAGACGTTAGGTTTTAAAAATAAATGTTTTATGTTTTAGGAATAGTAAATGATTTATTGAGGGAAATGATTGTATATATTAGTGAATATTTAAATAATTAAAGAATAGTATTAGTACAATTGTTGATTAAGTAGGGTGTGTAGTAATAGATGTCAAAGGTGAATACTGGATATTTCACATATTAATTTGAATTATTGAGATTATAAATTGGAGAATAATGAGGAGCAGTAGTATTAATAAAATGTGGAGGAGGAATAGAAATTCTTCACGGAAATTAGTGAATAAGTTGTGGAGGATTATTGGTGGGTGAGGGTACGAAATTGTTTAACAAATGAGAATAGGCGGTTTTTGAAAGGTATGGGATATAAAGTTTTGGTGTAGATTTATTTAAGTGAGAGGGAGTTTTGGTATGTTGATTTTGGGATATTAAGAAATAAAGAGAGGATTATGCTTTAGTATAGAAAGATATTTGTCTAGAGAAGAAGTTTGTTGTGAAAGTGTGATAGTAACAATTTTAAAAATGGAAGTTTTAGATGTTTTAAGAAGGGTTCGAATAGATAATTCTATTGTGGAGTTGGAATATCATAATCATGTTCCGTTTGGTTCACCAAGATATGAAAATAATGATGAGATTAGAATTGTGGTAGCAGAAATAGATAAGTATACTTTACCATCGGAGTCAGAATTATTAATTGAGGGGAAGTTAGGATTGTTTAGTGATGAAAGTAAGGCTAGTGCTACAGCGTTTTTAATTAATAATGCGGCAGCTTTTCTGTTCAGCAATATCAGATATGTGATTAGTGGAGTGGAGGTGGATGAAGTAAGAAATGTAGGTATTACATCGACTATGAAAGGATATTTTTCTCATAGTCCAAGTTATATAAATAAATTGGAAAATTGTGGTTGGGAATTTTCTACTGGAAAGGCTCCGGTTTTAGATAATAAAGGTAACTTTAGTATATGTATACCATTGAAGATGTTAATGGGTTTCGCAGAAGATTTTAAGTATGTTATTTTAAATATGTCTCAGGAGCTTGTGTTGAAGAGATGTGCTGATGATAATGATGTAATATATAATTCAAGTGCTGCTATTAATGAGGGTGTTAGGTTAACTATTAATGCTATTGTATGGCGGGTACCACATGTTAAAGTTGGTTTAAGTCAGGATTTGGCGTTAACTGAATTAACAACGAAAAATACTATAATGGAAGTGTTTTTTAGAGGATGGGAAATTCATGAAAATCCGGGAATTCCAGAGACAACAAAATATAGTTGGGCTATTAAGACAGCTCCACATTTAGAGACACCTAGATTTATTATTTTGGGTTTTCAGACTGGGAAGAAAGGGAAAGTGGATCAAAATATGAGTAGATTTGATGCAATTAATTTAACTGATATGACAGCTTATTTAAATGGTAAAAAATATCCATATGAAAATGTTCGAGTGGATTTTGATGAAAATCGTGTAGCCGTTTTATATAATATGTATGCTAGATTTCAACAAGTTTATTATGGTCATGAATATACTGAGCCGGTGTTAAAATTAAGTCAATTTAAATTGTGTCCATTAATTGGTATTGATTGTTCACATCAGGAAGGTGCTATACATAGAAGTGGTGTGGAGATTAGAATTGAATTTACGGCAAAAGATAATATACCAAAAGATACGGTTATGTATTGTTTGATATTACATAATAAATTGTATCAGTATTCACCATTTAATAAGGTGGTGCAGCGACAGTATTAGTATTTTTTGTTTGTTTGAGGAGTAAGATGGGTGGTGGGAGATATGATAAATACAGTTTATGGAATGTGGTTGTGTAGTTTATGGTTACTGATTGGGTGAGAAGGTTGTTTAGTTAAAGATGCTGGATTTAAGTGGGAAGAAATATATAATTATAGATTTTCAATGGTATCGATTTAATAGTTATAGTTTAATGCCTAAGGAGTTGGCTACTTGTGATAGTGAATTTAAGAGGAGTCATTTTATATTCAAACCGGTTTTGAGTTTTGGTGTATTGGCAGAAGAAGATCGGCAAGTTGCAAGATATGCTTTTAATTGTCATCATGGTTTGAAGTGGGAAGATGGTTATTTAGCTGCAAGCGAGTTTGATGATATAATTAAACGATTGTGTAGAGGTGTTGATTTAGTGTTTGTTAAGGGTAGAGAAAAATTGGACTTTTTGAAACGTATTATAGATCGACGAATAATAGATTTAGTATATGCGGAAAAAATTAGAAGAGGAGAGCCAAGTTGTAGTTTTCATGTTAGTAATTATGTTGTTTGTGCTTTGTCTAATGTGGAACGATTGTACAAGTTTTTGTTAAAGTTGAAGGATAATAAAGTTGGCTATATTTAATTATTGTTATAATGGGTTATGCGTGGAGTGCTATGAGGAGTTATGTTGTGGAGAGGGTTGGAAATGTGTTGCGACGACTTGAAATTGATGGAAATTTTTCTGGATTGGATGATGATGATTTATTTTATGTGCCTAAGACATATTTAATGAGCAATATAGGATGTTTGAGTTTAGAATTTGTTTGGCGTCGATTACCTAGAAGTTATCAAGAAGATATTGATTTAATTGGATGTAGACCATGTGTAAGTCATTATGTAATTGACGGTGATGTTGTTGATGGACCTGTTAGGAGAAGAAATTGCTATATGTGTAGACAGAATGATTTATAGTTTTTGTATTAATATAGTGTATTAATATAGTGTATTAATGTTTGTAATGTATTTATGTATGTAGCTATAAATAAATACTTGAGTTTAAATTTTTTTATTAATATAATGTTAGGTATTGAATTTAGACGAGGGGTGTGGGAGGGTTTTCTAGAAACAAAGGAAAAAAAGGGAAAGGATAAAAAGAGAGAAAGGAAAAAAAGAGAAAAAAAGGAAAAAGGAAAAAAAGGGAAAAAAAGAAAAAAAAGGAAAAAGAGAGAGAACAGGGGGGTTGGGCGAGCCCCCGAACCAATCCACACCGTAGCGACGCCACGGAGCGCGATAGCGCGGAGTGAGCGCGCGGAGGTGGGGATTGGGGCAGCCCCCCCCGGTGACCTACATTCGAAAATTTCCCCCTCTACTTTTCGATGAAGAACTGAAGAATTTGGGAATTTTCCCGGTGTTCAAGGTCACACCTAATATCTAAAATCATCTAAAAATATCAACTTGACCTTGATTAACATATGCAAATTTATAATGCAAATTTGTACATGTATTATGTAATAGGTCAAGAATGACGTCAATGGAAATTTCTAAAATGTAAATTTACATAATTAATTGAGACTTGACCTTTTGCAAAAAATGCGACGGAATTTTTGATTAACATATGCAAATTTATAATGTAAATTTGTACGTATTATGTAATAGGTCAAAATTGACGTCAATGGAAATTTCTAAAATGTTAATTTACATAATTGCCCCTATTTTCATATAAATACGAGTTAGTTTTACTGGGATAGACATTACAAGTTATACAATGGTAAGTAAACATCCATATTATTAATATTATTACTATATTTATATTTGTTTTTTCTTGTATTTGCTTATTTAATTATTTATAATTCACTGTTATATATTTCTTATATCTGAATAAAATTTGAAATGTAGCATTTTCAAAATTAATGTATTACATTTATAATACATTAATGTTGAAAATATTTTATTTCTTTTGTGTTCTAAAAGTAGGAAAGTAATTACTTCTTTTATGTATCCTGAACAGTAATAAAATTATAATTCAATATTTGAAATTCAATATTTGAAATTGAAATTTAGTATCAGTATTTAAATAATTCGAATTAATTTGATTCCTTCCCTCATTTTTATTATTTTTTAGGAAACACCAACATCGCCTCAACCAACTTCACAGCAACAGGTGTTTCCCCCTGATACTGACAACCCTAACTCTGAAAGCCTCATAAATATTTCCAATATTAATATTTCCAATCAAGGACGTTTTATGCAAGAACTAGAACAACTGGTACTTCCAGAAATAGATGATGAAATACTGTCGGCGGCGGCAGATAGAGCGCTATCTACCGTTGCCCCTGCTAATGTAGTCGGAACAATTACGAGGGCAGCTGTAATGAGAACTGCTAGCGTATTTGTTCCTACTATGACAGAGACAGAATTTCCGACGGTGTTGTCTCAAGTTGCTACTATTGCACCGCTGGGCACTGCTGAAATGAGTAGAGCAACTGCTGAAATGAAAAGACAATTCGATTACGAACAGTACCAACGACAATTCGATTACGAACAGTACCAACAACAACGACAACGAGAACAACAACGACGACGAGAACAACGAAAATTAGAACAAAAACAACGACGAGAACAACAACGAGAACAAAAACGACGACAACAGACAAATACACAGACGCGACGAGAACAAAAACGACTACAACTGACAAATACACAGACGCAAACAGTTGCTTTGACGCATGCAATTGCTTCTACACCCATTTCTAGTGTGAGAGAGAGTAGTAGTACTCTCAAGAGACTACTTCTGGGTAGACAGGTACACTCTGGTACTGTAATGGTGTCAGCTGCTGCAGTACCACCACCAGTGGACCTATCACCTATAGAAAAACCAGTAGTGGCACATGAGTCATCATCGGTTATATTTCTATCTGCTCATTCACCTGGCAATCCACCGCTTCAACCTGATCCCTCTCGAGATCATCCTCCCTCTCGAGATCATCCTCAATCAGATCCTCAACCAGATCCTTCTCGAGATCCTCGAGATCAAAATTCACCGCTGTCCCATCGTTCGCCTTTGATTACCCCTTCGCCTACCCCTTCGCCTTTGATTACCCCCTACCAAAGACAAAAACAAGCCTACGAACCTAGATCAAATGGAGAACCTCAACCACTTCCTTTAGAAACTCAACTACATCCACCTTCATTAGAACAAGAATGTCATCCACCTCAATATCAACCATTTGAACCAGAATATCAAGCACCTCAAACACAACCGCCCTTATCAGAACCTCAATCATTTCCAACACATCAACGTCAACCACGCAACACTCTCGCTGCGGATTTTAAAGAACTTTCTGACAAAGTTATGTCGCACCTTGAGAGAAATTCGTCAGTTAGAGATGCCTCCCTTGCCCATATGAATGAGCAGGTACCCGGTTGGATCGCAGACCTCGACCTGTATCTTCAACTCGATAATGGTGCCATTAATACGAACATCCCAGATGTTCATATTAATGAGAAAGTTCAATCTTACCGGAGGAAGAAAAATCGATTCGGACAAATTAAAGCTTTGATAGTTGAACATATCAATAGTAATGATGATGACAGTGATGATGGATAATTTATTATGCTTTTAAACTTTGCACTACAGATTGATATATTGGTATTTTAAACTAATTACATGCTTTTAAATTTTGCACTGCAGACTTTGATTTATTGATATGTTCAATAACGAAGTTAGGCCCTCGTACGTAGACATAGACCGTAATAGTATGATTTGGGAATAATGATTTGGAAATATTTACAGTAATATTTGTAGTAATATTTACAGTAAATATAACTGTCCATCCTTCCACCTTACAATAGTAATATTTATAGTAAATGTAACTATCAACATCCTTTAGTAATATTTATAGTAAATGTAACTGTCAACATTCTTACAGTCATCCTTACAGTTAATATATCACTGTATATTACTATAACAGTTAATATATCACTGTATATTACTGTAAGGATAACTTGTATATTACTGTAAGAATAACTGTCTAACTGTCAATATCCTGGGGTGACATCTGGTAAGGAAGTATGGATTTGGGAATATTTACATTATCTTTTCCATGGGGTGATATTCGTCAGAAGAAATAGTGTTATCGGATTGATTATCGTTTGTTATTTTATACTTTTTCATGGAGCTCAATATAAAGATATTACATTTACAGGAATTCAAGCTTAATACTACAACACCCACAGAAGTGATGGTAACGGTGACATCAACGCCTGGTCACCGTTCATCGATACTGAAAGTATCGGTATCGGCGACGATGCCACCTGCAGCATCAACGCCACCACCACCACCGACAACATCGACTCCACAACCACCAACAACATCGACACAACAGCCACCAACAACATCGACACCACAGCCACAATTTTTGCCGGTTTCGGATTGGGGATCATCCGATGATGATGAGCCGGAGCCTCAGGCTCCGGTTCCGCAAACACCAAACCAACCGGTGCCGACACGGCACCTATGGCTCCGCAAAGGCTCATGAAAGAGATATTGAAGAGATATGAAAATAATAAACAATAATTTTGTTTATTATTTCCATATCCATTAAATTCCATTAATATAATGAAATGTGTAAATAATGTCAACAAAACAAATATAATAAAATTTAATGTCATTTAAGATTTAGAAATTTATATTTAATAAATTAGGAAAGATCTGCATATGGTTCAGTATACATTGTGAATTCATGAAGGGCAGTATGCAGTTAGAAGCAGAACCATTATCGTTACCTTTATACAACTACGATTCCGTATTTAATGAGAAGAATTTTAACCGACACAGCATTCTATTTGGTGGTACTTGTAAGAGAGCACTAATAGTGGGTCCTTCAGGATGTGGTAAAACGAATGCCCTCCTTACTTTATTATTACATCCTAATGGGTTGCGCTTCAAAAATATTTACATCTGCTGTGGATCACTTCATCAACAGAAATATGAATATCTTAAACACGTAATGAAAACTATTCCAGAGATAGGTTATTTTGAATATACGGATCCGATTGATACGATAACACCAGACCAAGTTGCCGACTATTCAGTCGTTATATTTGACGATATACCCACTATTAATTTGAATATTGTCAAGCAGTTCTTCTCTTTCGGTAGGCATCGGAATTTAGATTGTTTTTATTTAATTCAAACATATAGTGCTGTTCCTAAACAATTGTTGAGGGATAATACACATCCTTTAATTTTATTTCAACAAGATGGTACTAATTTCAAACATATATTTAACGATCACATCCATGACTTAAGTTTTGAACAGTTTTTAAACGTATGCAGAATGTGTTGGAAGAAATCATTTGGTCTATTATTTATCGATACTGACTGTAAGTATAATGAAGGAAGATACCGTTTAGGTTTTGATACTTATATACATTTACAATAAGTTCCTCTAAAAACACCATTAAAAGGATCCTACTTTAGGAAATCTACATCAGTATTTAAGTATTCGTTAAATAGTAAAGAGACATGGATGATAAATTAATAAATAATTTAGTAAAAGCTCGCACAGTTTTAAAAGAAAAATTGAGAACACTAAGGGCTGATATCGCGAAGTCTCAAAGAGATATTGATATACAGTATGCACCTATATCCAAACCTTTGCAAGAAATTGCCGTGAAATTAGGTAATACCATTCCGAAGCAAAGTAGAACCCCCCACTCGAAGGACGCTATGGAGGATACAGCAGACACATGGTCTGAAATTTTTCCAGAAAAATCCTATGCAGCAGTACAAGGAACGTCTATTATACGGCAAGGGACACCTTCACGAAAACATGTGTCCTGGTTTAGCCCATACACTCATTCTTCCCCGACCAAGCGCAAATTGGAAGGAGTTGGTACGACACCTCGAACATCTCAAGTTTTAGCAACACTGGACTCTGAACCAGATGCCCCAACACCTAAGATGTCAACGTCATTCACACAACCTACATTCTTAGAAGATGAATACATAGGTCACCTGTTGCCAGAAACGCCAGAAGGAAGGGAAGAAGATGGAAGTAAAGAAGACGAAACAGATACAAGTGGAAGTATGGATTTAGATAAATCAATGGCACATGCCGTATCACTATTGAGTACGCGTCCAGCTAAGTCGATAATTGCTAACAAATCGTTGAATAAAACCCTTCTAGAAACCGATGAAGTTAAAGAATCATTGAGAGATTATGATCGTACTATACGGCCATATCTTATCGGTTTAATGACCGATGAAAACGATGAATGTGATGAAAAATATGGTCTTCACGAAGTCGGTGGGGATTTAAAAATTGGAAACGCTGATGTTAGATTTGATGGACCCAACATTATCATCGGTCAATTCACTTATAAGGCAACAAAAGGTTTACTAGAATTGCTTTTCAAGAAGAAACCAGGGAAATTTTTATATGCTGATGCAAAGAATTATAAATTTATTCTCAGTGATACAAACTCTCATCGAGTTGATTGAAAAGTAAAATTGAATATAAGTACTGGGACGATGTGAATGAACTGTGTGATAGATTGAAGCTACTAGTAGCATCGAAGGATGCCGGTCACTCAGGGCACCAGAACGAGATATTGTCAATAATAGAGTAGTTGAAAGAGTCAAAAATTATAAAATAGTCTCTCTGTATACTCTGTAAAGTCTTGGTTGTATGACAGTTTATATTTCGACACCAATGATAGGTAACGATGACAATAGATAAATTTGGAAGACACATACACAAGCATGTCCTTAAGAGACATTTAATGGATGTAGACGTAGTCTCAGACTTTCTCAAACATCCTAAATTTCAAGAAGTATTACAAATGCATGGAAAAAATATTCCTTCTCCCAGTGCAACAGCAACTTCGAACTATATTATTCCAATATATAGTGACGGTTCCATTGACTTCATGGGTTATTATGTAAGTACGTCATTGGCGAAACATACTTATTTATATAAGAATAAATTATATCGTGGGAAGGTTATAAATGTACACTAATTCTAACGAGAAATTAACAACACTGCAAATTGATAAGGAACTATTTAATTCCAAGAGACCGATAGATTTGACAGAAGGAACAACGTTTAGGTTGATATACGTTAGTACCAAACCTACGCCACCAAAAACAGAAGCAGTATTTGCGGAAATAGTCATCGAAGGAAATGTCGTCAATTAGGAGGGATGTTGTAAATGAAATACATAGACCAGCTCGGAGGAGGTTTACTCGACGTCGGGTCATCATAAAAGGATTGCGGGACTTATTTCAAATCGATCTGGTTGAAATGATACCGTACGCAAAAGAAAACGACAATTTCAAATACATTTTCGTATGTATAAACACATTTTCGAAATTCGCCTGCGCAATTCCAATAAAAAATAAGACAGCGATTGAAGTAATGAACGCCATGAAATCCATACTCTCAACTGGGAAAAAAAATATTCCGAAGAATGTTCAAAGCGACCAAGGAAAGGAATTTTTCAACTCTCATTTCAAGAAGCTTATGGATCAGTATAATATTAATCACTACACTACCTATTCCAATCTAAAAAGTTCCATTGTCGAACGTTTTAATAGAACCCTAAAAAATAAGATGTGGAAGGAATTCAGCTTCAATGGGAATTATCGTTGGATAGATATGTTGCAAGGACTACTCAAAGATTATAATAATACCGTACATCGAACAACAAGGCACAAACCTGTAGCAGTTAATCAAAGAAACGTTAGAAGTATTTTGAATACAGTTTATAGTAATATTAAAGTAGGTGATCCAAGAATTTCAAATTTTAAGGTGGGAGACTTCGTTCGTATCAGTAAATACAGGCACGTGTTTTCTAAAATGTATACGCCAAATTGGTCGAATGAGATATTCACAGTAGGAAAAGTTCAAAATACCTTCCCCAGTACCTATCTACTACAAGATTCGCAAAAACAGAATATTTTAGGGGGGTTTTACGAATCAGAGTTGCTGAAAGTGAAGCATCCGGACGTATATCTTGTTGAAAAAATTATACGACGACAGAAGGGTAAAGTTCTCGTAAAGTGGCTTGGCATGCCTTCATCACACAACTCTTGGATTTCTAAGGATAATGTGTTGTAGAGGTTTAGCTGATAATATAATTTAAAATAAAAAGTACTAAATAAGTTTGAAATGTTTTTTATTTTATAAATAATTAATACAAATAAGTAGAATTATTTATAAGACACATTTACAAAAGATGCACATAATTTATATCATTGCTAAAATACATTAATGACTAATACATTTACAAAAAATTAGATATCTATGTCAGAGCATTTAGTTCTAAAAGAATATTTTGTAAGTTTTCTTCCCGTGTAATTCCTTCTATTTTATAATGACCCCACGCCAAAGTATTGCTTTTGTCAGGGAGAATATATCGTTTATCATCTTTAGATGAGAGAGCAACTTTATTCCTCAATTCCGTGTATATTGTGTGTAATTCAGAACGAAATATGTACATTTTCCTCATTATATTTCCATCATCTTCCACCACAGTTTTATAATCAGTTACTGATAAATTTTTATCAATAACGTATTTCTTTACTCCCTTTGCAGTTTTTACAGTTTTATCAAGTAGTTTTAGACAATAAGCTTTAGCACCTGTTCCATAAAAATACTCAATAATTTTTCCAGCATATTCATCCTTCATTTTTCCCAACCTGGGTGAAGTGGGAGGTATTCCATGAATATTATCGACAGTAAAATTCGATGTATCAAACATATGTAAATGTTCTTTTATATCCTTATATACATTATAATTTTGCACACTTATAATCAATGAATCTGTATCTGTATACAATAATGAAACGTCTGTATCATACAAAGGTTTTAAGAAACCATAGAAAAAACTATAAATTACCCTCTTAGCTAGTTCCAAAATTGTGAATCCCACATATATAGGTTTTACGTAATCTACACGTACCTTTGTTAATTCGATGGCTGTAAGAGAGTCACAAAAGATTTTACAAGATTTAAAATTTGGTTTTGCTATATACGCCTCAGCGCCAAGCCTTTTATGAATAGTTTCCCAATGTGAAACCAATTTTATATTTACTCGATTTTCTACATTTTCCATCGTCTTTCCAAATATACTATTCACCATTAATTTATAAAACTGTTTAAAAAACTCGTTGGTGGATTCATTTCGTTTTTTTGTATTGAAATCAATATATTTCTTTAACCAAGTACTTTGTTTAAATCTAATTCCTCGACGTATTCCTCGTAATATCAAACCATTATTAAGACATTATTTCAAAGTTAAGTAATGTATGACGTAATTTGATTTATCGACAAGGTTTGGAATCAATTTCCCATATTTTGAATTAGGTGGAATAACATGTTCGGGGCAAAAAGGAAAGTCATTGTGCTGTTCGTGAAGATTTGCAGGATATTCTAAATCTACTTCGAAAACATAACCATAATCTCCATCGTCTTCTAAGGCTTGTATATCCATCGTCGGTAGTTCTTCATTTGTTAACCATTGAAAATCACTAACTGGTAAACTGAATGACATGGCATAACAATATAAATTTGTTGCATCTAAATATACAATATATTTTTTCGCTTCGGATGAATCAAAATCTCGTAAGAATTCGTTGTTAGCTTTTTCCATTCTTTTGCAACACATGCTCACACCTCCACGTATACCGCTTTTAAAAAAATGAAACATATCTGCATCTGTTAATAGTTCCAAACTAATACCCGTCATGCGCAACATAGCATCCCAGCTTAATCCTGGAGAAGTAAAATAATGTGCAGGATCTAATTTGTAATTGTGCAGGCAAATGTTTCGAAAATTTTCAAATACATCTGCTAGTAATAATACATCTGATTGTATATATATATATATATATCACTATATTGTCCTAGTGTTTTACAATCGAATAAATTCCAAACCCTTTGAGCTCTGCAATAGTCTTCATCACTTATGTCACTATCTGATAGTGTATCATAAAAGCACTCTTTGTTGGGTAATTCCGAGAATGAAAGAGTTTCATAAGACGTAACATAGTTATATGGGAATACACCCTTCTGTCGGATTAATTCAAATTTTTCACCTATATAATATCTTCTAATTTCCTCACATTGTTCATTGTCTAAATAAGATGATAATTTCGTCAAAGAGGAATTCATAAATCGAAATGAGTCTATAAATCTCAACTTGTAGAACACGTTTCTTTTCTTACCATTACAATCTATTATATCGCCCACGTGAACTTTTTTGGAAAATTAAATATATTTCTCTTCATTTTGTGCAATAACATCTACATCCTCCTTTTCCAGTGCCAGCACTTTTACAAACAAATGTGTATCATAATTTGACAAATTATGAAAGATAATAGGTATATATCGGGGCTCTTTATAATTTATATTACATACCATATGTGCTGCACCCCGATACAATCCTGTCATATGATCATGGTCACGAACTTTTTCTTCAGGGACTGTTATTGCTTTTTCACAAATATGACACACTGTATCTTGCTCATATTTATCACGCTCCTCATCAGTTAAAGGTTTCATTTCTACCTCTTTACTTAAATAATTTTTATATAAAAAAGTAAAATCAGTTTCTAGCTCTCTAATAAAAGATGTGGCTGCATTTTGTCCACGATATAAACGCAATTTAGTCAGATTATTATCAAAACTACATTTCACATAATAGGCAAAAGAATATGGTTCATGTTCGAAACATTTCACAGTAAATGGTTTGGAAGGATCCGGTTCTGACGTATCAATAGGTTTTAATATTGCTTCGAAATCAGCATAAACCACAAAAGGAACTCTTAATTGTCGTTCAAATTTATCAAATTTTAATACATATTCTGGTAGTTCCTCTCCGTACTTATTGATTTTTAATTCTGTGCCGGGAAACACTGCCTTCACCTGCTTACAATCTTCATTTTCATGTCTTCGTAATTTATCTTCACATGTGAAGAAAATTAAACACCCTTCACATATGTATTTTTGATGTCCTGATAAAGATTTCTGTGACGAAACTAGTCGCGACAAATTCTTTATCCAACAGTAATGTGAATTTACATTTTCTGAGGTAACAAGTAATAAATTAATATGAGCTATTCTTCTCCGCTTCGTAAAATATAATGGGCCCACTACTTCTTGAGCTCTCACATTATTCTGAAAACATTCTTCTATACCATATACATTAATGGATATATTATTTTGCTCTTCAAACTTATGGATATCTTTTAAATTTACAGGGAAATGTATATCAAACTCTTTGCGGGAGTCCTACTGGTTCCCTTAGAGCAGAAGTAACGGCCCAAGCGAAACATTTGTTGTCAGAATTTTGAACATTTATTATAGCCTTCTTTTTCTTTATTGATGGTGGTAAGTCCATATAAGTGGAACCTCTCAATGGACTAAACTTATTCATATTTACTTCCAAATATAAAACGTTGCTCAATGTCCACCCCGAAATATAATAAAAATAGTAATTTATAACACTGTGAGGAATTAACAATAATCTTATTTTACCTGAATCGCGCTCCTGAAATTCACTCATTTTATTCTTAATCTCATCAATAAAATCTGCGTATAGCTCATATAAATTACTTCCATGGGTTATGACTTTATTTCGAGTATTAAACGATTTTATTTCTACATTTTCCTTCGTCAAGAAATAATATAAACCATACAATTCCAAATTCACTTTCATAGAAGTATGTATACTTAGAATACTATCCATAAGTGCTATCACATTCTCCCTAATATTATTTGCAAATTCTTCCACATCAACGTATATGCGAGACGAATCACATACTTGATAACTTACTATTCTATCCCCGAACGTGCCAACACTCTTCTTTACACCATTATCGATTATTACCAACGCTTTAGTACGGTGTAAAGTACTGCGGATATGTGCAGTATAACAATTTGTTTCTACATATACATCACAGATATCACTTTTCATTAATTCCACTTCGTTATCGCTAAATTTCATTCTCTTCCCTTTACAAGAAGTTAACATGTGGCGACTTCTGTTATCTCCTTGAGTAAACGTCTTCCCACAGTATTCACATTCAAACATATTGACTTATTATTTCCCAAATATGCACTGAATAGAAACAACACCTCCACTGTACCGGCTCAACTGTTGCTGGAATGGAACGACCATCACCATATATACAACTCGTCGAAGGTCATGCTTAATATTATACTATTTTATGTGTGAAAACATTTCAAACTTATAAATTACATTGACTTATTTATACTAGTAACAATAAACATCTTAGCATTATATGTATAATCAATCCAATTAATCAAAGTCATACATTCTACTGTCCATATCATCGATTAAAATAATCGTCTCTATTTCAAATATGTCCTCCTCAATTTCTTCCTCCTCAATATCTACCTCGTCTGTATCATCTCCTTGCTCCTCCTCAATATCGTCCTCGATATCGTCTTCAGCTTCACTTAACTCATCATCACTACTCCATTCTAATTCCACTACAATCACTCTATTTTTTCTTTCGTGTGCAGCACCCATATCTACTTATATGTTCAAACAAATATTAAGAAAACTTAACACTTTATGATAGAAAAATTCATTCGTTATTATTTATATATTCACGGTTGAACCCCTACCTCGATGTAATCTTTAAGTGATGACCTTGACCTTCAAATGCCCTTGACCTTCAAATGCACTTGACCTTCAAATGTCCTTGACCTTCAAATATCCTTGACCTCCAAATGCCCTTGACTTTCAAATGTCTTTGACCTTCAAACACCCTTGACCTTCAAATGCCCTTGACTTTCAAATGTCATTGACCTTTAAATGTCATTGACCTTCAAATGTCCTTGACCTTCAAACATCCTTGACCTTCAAATGTTATTGACCTTCAAATGCCCTTGACCTTGGTACGACCTTGGCCTTCTCGTGACCTTGACTGACCTTGGAAATGACATTGACTTTGGTGTGACTTTTTAATAACCTGCTTCGACCTTTAAATGACCTTGACTACTCAGCCGATTCTAACACCTCCTCATTGACCTTGATCGCCATGACCTTGAAATCAAGGTCGCTCATCCTCAACCGATTCTAACACCTCCTCATTGACCTTGATCGCCAATAATGTATGCGATCAAGGTCAATGAGGAGGTGTTAGAATCGGCTGAGATACTCTACTCGGGAGGAAGACTTGGAGAAGAGCAATTTAAAAGTTACCAACTTTTTTCGGAAGCTCACACATTTTCAAGACAGTACTTCTACTGATAACAGTGGTTTTACATTTCCATCAACATCAAAGTTGCCATCAGAATTAGAGAAGCAAGCCAATGAGGATGAGGATCCGATAGATTCAGGTTCTGATACGTTTCAGTCGGTACCTTCATGTTCGAGTAAGCAAAACGAATCATCCGAAGACGCGTATTCGCCCCTCTCTAACGATCCAGGTCTTTGGCCGAGTATATTATCTCCAACCCAGGTGCAAGAACTAGTCGAAAAAGGTCCTATGTATTATCAAAATAAAACTATGTATCCTAAAGAAAAAAATGGACGTAAGTTTTCTGATATATATTTCACTCGAATTTTGTCAAATAGTGAAAAGGTTCAGCGAGATTGGTTACTATATTCTATTAAGAAAAATGTAGTTTTCTGTTTTTGTTGTAAAATATTCAGTGACACCAATAATCCATTGACTAAAAATACTAAATTAAGTAACCAAGACGGTTTCAATGATTGGCATCACTTAAGCGAACATTTGAAAAATCACGAAAAAGTAAATCTCACTTTCAAAATTTACGTTCTTGGTCAGATTTATTAGAAAGATTAAAAACTAATCGAACCGTAGATCCGAAATGCAAAATTTATTAAAATGTGAAACTAAACACTGGCGCAGTGTCATTGAAAGAATAATTTATACAATTCAATTTTTGGCTGAACAAAACTTGGCTTTTCGTGGTCCTAATAATAAATTATTTCTAAGAAATAATGGAAATTTTTTGAAATGTATAGAAATGATAGCAAAATTTGACCCAGTGATGTCTGTACATATTAATAGATCTCAAAGAAATATGCCATTTTATCTTGGAGATAAAATTCAAAACGAAACGATTAAATTAATAGGTGATAATATAAGAAACAGAATTTTAAATGAAGTTAAAAAAGCAAAGTATTTTTCTATATTACTTGATTGTACTCCCGATGTGAGCCACCAGGAGCAAATTTCTGTTTGCATAAGATACGTTAATTTAAAAAACAATGAATTTAGTGTCGAAAAACGTTTTTTTAACATTCCGTCCTGTAAATGATACAACAGGTGAAGGTTTAACCAACTTTTTACTGAAAACTTTAGAAAATTATGGTTAGGATACGACAATGGTGCGAATATGAAGGGTAAACATCAAGGTGTACAAAAAATAATTTTAGACATTAATTCACGAGCAATATTTGTACCTTGCTGTAATCACAGTTTAAACCTTGTCATAAACGACGCTGTGAAATCCAATATGTTTAGTATAAATTTTTTCGCAACTGTTCAAGAGGTATATAATTTTTTTTCTGCTTCAACCAATCGGTGGTCTGTTTTGAAAAGTAACATTTCAAACTTAAGGTTAAAACCTTTATCAGAAACCAGATGGTCTAGCAGAATTGATGCAGTAACCCCTCTAAGATTCCAGTTAGGCGAAATTTACGATGCTTTTTATGAAGTTTTGTCTGGAAATAATTTTGATAACACTACAAAACATCTGGCTATTTCTATAGTTAAAAAAATTAAAAATTATGAGTTTGTATGTATGTTAGTGTTGTGGTACAAGATACTAAGTAAAGTTAATGTTGTTACCAAGATCCTGCAAACTAAAAAATTCAATATTTCACAGGCTTGCAAAAGTTTGAACAACCTAAATAGCTTTTTAAAGGAATATCGATCAGATCGTAGATGCCAAAGAATTAGCATCTTGCTTGGAAGTAGATGCGATATCCAAATGTTCAGAAATTTTAAGGCCACGAAAAATAAAAAAACAATTTTCCTACGAAAGTGAAGATCAGCCAATTAAAAACCAAGAATTAAAATTCAAAGTCAATTGTTTTTTTGGAATGCTAGACATTACTCTTTCATCTGTAAATGAAAGATTTGAACTGCTATCCTCTCATTCTGATGTTTTCAAATTTTTGTGGAATATTGAGGATTTTGGCAAGTATTCTGACCAAGAACAATTTAATTTTGTAAAAAGCTTGAAGAAGCTTTAACTGACAAAAATCGAAACGAAAAAGATATAGACGGAACAGAACTTTTACATGTATTGCAATTTCTGCAAAATTGCGACAAAAATGTGACGTCTGTAGTAGAAACATTCAATTACATTACAATAAATAACTTAACCCACTCATTCCCAAACATTACAATTGCATTACGTATATTGTTAACTATACCAATTTCTGCAGCTACAGCCGAAAGATCATTTTCTAAATTAAAGTTAATTAAGGATTACTTACGATCTAGAATGGGCCAGGTGCGGCTAGAAAATCTTGCTATCATTTCTATAGAGTCTGACTTTTTAAAGCAGCTGAATATTGAAAATCTTATTAATGAATTTGCCAAAAGTAAAGCTAGAAAAGTCCAATTTCTATAAGACATTTCCGTTGTTTTCCTTCACGTTTATCTATTTAAAAACACGGGCACTCTAAAAATATTTTATTTGACCTATTGTTTTTTAATCATTTGGAATACTGTTTTTTATTTTGTTACTGTTGTTTCAGTGTGCAATAAAAATTTTAATATTTTTTTGTATGTGAACCTATTGTTTCCCTCAAATAAAAAATACCTACCAGTACTAACAAGTCTAAAGAGTTCGTCATAAATTTCAATGTTGAACTGTGGGAGAGTGGCTGGTAATTTTGGCTCAATACATATAGGGTAAAGGCGCCTATCAGTATTTCGCACGACAGCGCCGAAGATACTTGGCGCGTTACTGCACTTACGGGAACAAATGTTACAGCAAGACATTCTGAAATTAGCAGTTCCAAAATTGGGTTGTGGATTGGACCGCCTGGACTGGAGAATTGTAAGGAGCATGTTGGAAGTAATCTTCCGACATACTGGTATGGAAATTCTGGTATGCAGTTACCGGCTTGAATATTCCTGTCCATCCAGGCAAGATAAGAGCGTGGACTGTTATTTCGATATGACGTCACAATGTAACAAAGGCCCTACCTGTCGATTTCACCATCGGTTGAGGAACCAAAACTTGACATGTTTCGGGACGAAACTTCATTCTTAAGAAGGGGGCAATGTGATGACTCATCCTAGGACGCGTAAGCGTGTCATACTAGTCTGGTGTTCTCTGGAGCGTTCCACATACGTCGAGAAAATATAAGCCACGATATAAAAGCCGTCGAAGAAGGGATGGCGGCATTCAATCCTAGAGCTCGCAGTACACATAAATATAGATACATAAATATAAATACATAAATATGCTTATTGTTAATAGTTAGTTTTATATTGTCATACGTTTTAATATTAATATAGTGTGTGTCTAAAGTTATTGTTAGTTTTATTTAAGAACCCGAAAAGACAAACTTTACAGTATATTGCCTGTCTGTTTCATTTGTAAGTTAAGTAATAGAGTTTAATTTTGCTGGATTCTCCCAAAATTCCCTTCTATATATATATTATATATATATATATATATATATATATATATATATATATATATATATATACAGAGAATTTCATGTAACTTGTAATATATGAACGTAGTAACCATAGATTCGAAAATACTATGCACTTGCACTGTCCCACATAAAATGCAATATGTAATAGTTATGATCGATATGATATCTATCTTTCATGGTTGTTTTGTCAAATTATTGACAGTAAAGCCTATTTAATTCAATGTAGTGTTTTAGGATTAAAACTACATTTCCGATAAATATCGTTTATTGAATTGAATCCCGAAAGATTCAAAGATTCAAAGTGTCACTCACTGAGTTCTCTCTTCCTTTGGGTATATCATTTAAGATTGATACTAAGCTAATATCGAAATAGAAATACTGCTACTTTTGACTTAACTAATGTCAAATTATATTGATATGTTGCATTTTACGTGGGACAATGTAAGAATGTATTACCTAGTTTCTATGGAAATAAAAAACCTATACATGTTTGTATATTGCATCTTAAGTGAAATTCTCTGTATATATATTTTATATATATATATATACATATATATATATATATTATATATATATATATATATATATAATATGTAAGTAGACAAAGAGTCTTTGCCGTTAAAACAAGTATGTAAAATAAAAAATTGTTGGGGAATCCGGCAATAAAAACCTTTAATTAGTCAATTAGAGTCCTTTATTTTTTTTATACCTTATATTTCGCTCTGTAGATTTAGAGCTTCATCAGAGGTCACTTTAATCAAAAGAAAATACAACCTTAGCTAATTTAGTCTACTAATTATAAGAAAGATCAATACTTACAAAAGCGAACTAGTTTTTTGTGAGAGATATATACATTTTCAAAAAACAAAACCGTTAGAGAACAAGAACTCCACGTAATACAAACAAAACGTCATATTAATTAAAAATTGTTTCTTTAAAAGCTTATTGTTATTACATATTAAAACCATTTAAAAAATTCTTTTTTCAGCAAACACATTAAAAAAAGGAAACACGTAGAAAAGAAACTACTTGTCTTGATTTAAATTACATTTCAACAACTCAAGTGTTGACACGGTAGTGTATTGAATTTTCAAAACCAATGTCATATTCGTATATGCAAAACCGATGAAAAAGGTACAGAGGTGAAAAACAACCAATGTCAAGGTTAACGATATATATACAGATGTTCAAAAGTTGCGTACTTAATTTCAATAATGTGTTGCCTTACAACAGGTTAAACTAAATTAAAAAGAACTGCAAAATTAAAATTATAATTATCTGAAAAAATTGCGGAAGGACAAATGTGTTAAATGACATCAATAGAGTTAATATTCTGTGTATTTTGGTGAATTGAGTTTTTGATATTAGAAAAGGTCAGCAAAAAGGCATATATTGCGCTTAAATTATTTATACACACAAATAATTTAAGCGCAATATATGCCTTTTTGCTGACCTTTTCTAATATCAAAAACTCAATTCACCAAAATACACAGAATATTAACTCTATTGATGTCATTTAACACATTTGTCCTTCCGCAATTTTTTCAGATAATTATAATTTTAATTTTGCAATTCTTTTTAATTTAGTTTAACCTGTTGTAAGGCAACACATTATTGAAATTAAGTACGCAACTTTTGAACATCTGTATATATATCGTTAACCTTGACATTGGTTGTTTTTCACCTCTGTACTTTTTTCATCGGTTTTGCATATACGAATATGACATTGGTTTTGAAAATTCAATACACTACCGTGTCAACACTTGAGTTGTTGAAATGTAATTTAAATCAAGACAAGTAGTTTCTTTTCTACGTGTTTCCTTTTTTTAATGTGTTTGCTGAAAAAAGAATTTTTTAAATGGTTTTAATATGTAATAACAATAAGCTTTTAAAGAAACAATTTTTAATTAATATGACGTTTTGTTTGTATTACGTGGAGTTCTTGTTCTCTAACGGTTTTGTTTTTTGAAAATGTATATATCTCTCACAAAAAACTAGTTCGCTTTTGTAAGTATGGATCTTTCTTATAATTAGTAGACTAAATTAGCTAAGGTTGTATTTTCTTTTGATTAAAGTGACCTCTGATGAAGCTCTAAATCTACAGAGCGAAATATAAGGTATAAAATAAAGGACTCTAATTGACTAATTAAAGGTTTTTATTGCCGGATTCCCGAACAATTTTTTATTTTACATATATATAATATATATATATATATATATATATATATATATATAATATATATACAGAGAATTTCACTTAAGATGCAATATACAAACATGTATAGGTTTTTTATTTCCATAGAAACTAGGTAATACATTCTTACATTGTCCCACGTAAAATGCAACATATCAATATAATTTGACATTAGTTAAGTCAAAAGTAGCAGTATTTCTATTTCGATATTAGCTTAGTATCAATCTTAAATGATATACACAAAGGAAGAGAGAACTCAGTGAGTGACACTTTGAATCTTTGAATCTTTCGGGATTCTATAAACGATATTTATCGGAAATGTAGTTTTAATCCTAAAACACTACATTGAATTAAATAGGCTTTACTGTCAATAATTTGACAAAACAACCATGAAAGATAGATATCATATCGATCATAACTATTACATATTGCATTTTATGTGGGACAGTGCAAGTGCATAGTATTTTCGAATCTATGGTTACTACTTTCATATATTGCAAGTTACATGAAATTCTCTGTATATATATATATATATATATATATATATATATATATAATATATATATAGAAGGGAATTTTGGGAGAATCCAGCAAAATTAAACTCTATTACTTAACTTACAAATGAAACAGACAGGCAATATACTGTAAAGTTTGTCTTTTCGGGTTCTTAAATAAAACTAACAATAACTTTAGACACACACTATATTAATATTAAAACGTATGACAATATAAAACTAACTATTAACAATAAGCATATTTATGTATTTATATTTATGTATCTATATTTATGTGTACTGCGCGAGCTCTAGGATTGAATGCCGCCATCCCTTCTTCGACGGCTTTTATATCGTGGCTTATATTTTCTCGACGTATGTGGAACGCTCCAGAGAACACCAGACTAGTATGACGCGCTTACGCGTCGTAGGATGAGTCATCACATTGCCCCCTTCTTAAGAATGAAGTTTCGTCCCGAAACATGTCAAGTTTTGGTTCCTCAACCGATGGCGAAATCGACAGGTAGGGCCTTTGTTACATTGTGACGTCATATCGAAATAACAGTCCACGCTCTTATCTTGCCTGGATGGACAGGAATATTCAAGCCGGTAACTGCATACCAGAATTTCCATACCAGTATGTCGGAAGATTACTTCCAACATGCTCCTTACAATTCTCCAGTCCAGGCGGTCCAATCCACAACCCAATTTTGGAACTGCTAATTTCAGAATGTCTTGCTGTAACATTTGTTCGCGTAAGTGCAGTAACGCGCCAAGTATCTTCGGCGCTGTCGTGCGAAATACTGATAGGCGCCTTTACCCTATATGTATTGAGCCAAAATTACCAGCCACTCTCCCACAGTTCAACATTGAAATTTATGACGAACTCTTTAGACTTGTTAGTACTGGTAGGTATTTTTTATTTGAGGGAAACAATAGGTTCACATACAAAAAAATATTAAAATTTTTATTGCACACTGAAACAACAGTAACAAAATAAAAAACAGTATTCCAAATGATTAAAAAACAAAAGGTCAAATAAAATATTTTTAGAGTGCCCGTGTTTTTAAATAGATAAACGTGAAGGAAAACAACGGAAATGTCTTATAGAAATTGGACTTTTCTAGCTTTACTTTTGGCAAATTCATTAATAAGATTTTCAATATTCAGCTGCTTTAAAAAGTCAGACTCTATAGAAATGATAGCAAGATTTTCTAGCCGCACCTGGCCCATTCTAGATCGTAAGTAATCCTTAATTAACTTTAATTTAGAAAATGATCTTTCGGCTGTAGCTACAGAAATTGGTATAGTTAACAATATACGTAATGCAATTGTAATGTTTGGGAATGAGTGGGTTAAGTTATTTATTGTAATGTAATTGAATGTTTCTACTACAGACGTCACATTTTTGTCGCAATTTTGCAGAAATTGCAATACATGTAAAAGTTCTGTTCCGTCTATATCTTTTTCGTTTCGATTTTTGTCAGTTAAAGCTTCTTCAAGCTTTTTACAAAATTAAATTGTTCTTGGTCAGAATACTTGCCAAAATCCTCAATATTCCACAAAAATTTGAAAACATCAGAATGAGAGGATAGCAGTTCAAATCTTTCATTTACAGATGAAAGAGTAATGTCTAGCATTCCAAAAAAACAATTGACTTTGAATTTTAATTCTTGGTTTTCAATTGGCTGATCTTCACTTTCGTTGGAAAATTGTTTTTTTATTTTTCGTGGCCTTAAAATTTCTGAACATTTGGATATCGCATCTACTTCCAAGCAAGATGCTAATTCTTTGGCATCTACGAGCAAGTCACTGAAGCCTTCATCTGATTGATATTCCTTTAAAAAGCTATTTAGGTTGTTCAAACTTTTGCAAGCCTGTGAAATATTGAATTTTTTAGTTTGCAGGATCTTGGTAACAACATTAACTTTACTTAGTATCTTGTACCACAACACTAACATACATACAAACTCATAATTTTTAATTTTTTTAACTATAGAAATAGCCAGATGTTTTGTAGTGTTATCAAAATTATTTCCAGACAAAACTTCATAAAAAGCATCGTAAATTTCGCCTAACTGGAATCTTAGAGGGGTTACTGCATCAATTCTGCTAAACCATCTGGTTTCTGATAAAGGTTTTAACGTTAAGTTTGAAATGTTACTTTTCAAAACAGACCACCGATTGGTTGAAGCAGAAAAAAAATTATATACCTCTTGAACAGTTGAGAAAAAATTTATACTAAACATATTGGATTTCACAGCGTCGTTTATGACAAGGTTTAAACTGTTTAAATAGACCCAAAATTTTGCAAGTTTAAACCTGCAGCCAGATTCTGTAAGCTCGATATCGACCATATACATAATACCTACTAATACACGGCGCACTTGTTTTATATGCAATGGTTCTTGAATGAAGCCGAAAAAAGTCTGTATTCATTTAATAAAATTATTACAGTATGATTATTAGCTTCTATTAAAATGCTTAAGATACCCCTTTCACATTTTTTAATTATTAAATAATATTAATTAAGTTAAATTTATACAAAAGACAGTGTAGATGCAAATATCAAGTACACTCTTTGAAGTAACAATAAAATGATTGCTGTCAATGCTAAAATAATTGTAATAATTGTTTTATGTAAATTTGTTGATTTGTTGTAAACTTTCAAAAAATGTTTTTAATATTTTTAAAATTTAACTTATCACAAGTGGCCGTAGGCGCCTTTAAGGCCTTGGCTGTTTCATTTGTAAGTTAAGTAATAGAGTTTAATTTTGCTGGTTTCTCCCAAAATTCCCTTCTATATATATATTATATATATATATATATATTATATATATATATATATATATATATACAGAGGATTTCATGTAACTTGCAATATATGAACGTAGTAACCATAGATTCGAAAATACTATGCACTAGCACTGTCCCACATAAAATGCAATATGTAATAGTTATGATCGATATGATATCTATCTTTCATGGTTGTTTTATCAAATTATTGACAGTAAAGCCTATTTAATTCAATGTAGTGTTTTAGGATTAAAACTACATTTCCGATAAATATCGTTTATTGAATTGAATCCCGAAAGATACCATGTCACTCACTGAGTTCTCTCTTCCTTTGTGTATATTATTTAAGATTGATACTAAGCTAATATCGAAATAGAAATACTGCTACTTTTGACTTAACTAATGTCAAATTATATTGATATGTTGCATTTTACGTGGGACAATGTAAGAATGTATTACCTAGTTTCTATGGAAATAAAAAACCTATACATGTTTGTATATTGCATCTTAAGTGAAATTCTCTGTATATATATTTTATATATATATATATATATATATATATATATATATAATATATATATATATATATATATTTTATATATATATATATATGTATATAGGACAACGAGTTTAACCTATGTAAAAGCTTTCACACTCTGGCAAGTCAAATTGTAAACCCCGGATTTTTTATATTTTCGAATTTTTCTTGTTACTGAAAAATAAACAAGATAATGTTGTTTGGGATTTGAAACTGATACTAAAATTGTTTTGATAAGACGTTATTCTTCAAAATGATTATTAATAGTATATTAAAGATATAAGCAGAAATTTATTCTCTAAATTAATATTAGGAAAAATAGTATTGTAGGTGCTTATTTTTCGTTAGTTTAGTGAGATCTATTTAAAACTAATCTTTTCATAATAATAATGACATGTTTTAAATGTCAAAACTGCAATAACGTATCTCAGTTATCTGTTATAATAAAGTGATAAAAAAAAACAAAGTAATCGTTTTTGTGTATCAAAATTTTTTACTATCACAAAATAACGGCTTCCACGGTCAATTACGTTTAACTTTTGTAATTTACATTAAAATGCAGAATGTTATTTATCTACTAACCAACAATATATCTCTGCCACACCAAAATATAGCCTTTCTTAGTATGTAATTCCATTAAAAATGTACGTACAGTATAAATTACTCATTTTCATTCGAAAGTGACTGCAACAATTTGTCTTTTAAAGCCGTTCTAGCTTTCACTAAACTCAAATCTTAAACGTGTTTATTATCTACTCACCTAAAAACTCTATAGTTGCAATAAATAGTGCAAAATTGCATTTCAACAACTCTTAATTTTTGGTAACGGGCATTAGTTTCAAAAATATGCAACTTGTTTATTTTTCATTGTAAAAAATATATTTTTAATGAATTAATTTCTTCTCTAAATACATAGAATTTTTTCTTATAAAACGAAACTGTCAAATTATACCAAAATACTACAATTACAAACTAAATATAAAGTATGAAAAGTTATAGTATGCAAATATAGTCCAAAAATGGATGCAAAAAAAAACCTCTATTAACAAATTCATACATTGAAGATTAATTCGCATGCTTGTTAATATCTAACCACAAATCGTTATTTGGAATGAAAAGCCAGAAAAAGGAGCAATTAAAAATTTTACAATTTGGTTTCCATCAATAAAAATTGTTAAATAATAAGAAACACATGTAGCACGGAATTAAAATAAACAAAAAAAAAAACTTATTCAAACTAATACGAAGAAACACGAAACATCAAACTACCTTTTTTCAAATAAAAATATCCATTTGACTTTTTAGGTTAGAAATTACGGGTCACAAAGGGTCAAGGTTAAAATAAATAAACACAAATTACTAAAGGTTGTTATCATTCACTGTGAATTAATTCGCACATGTATTTATTTTTCTTCGAACATTATTCTAAGTTCATTATAATAAAAAAGTATTCAAACCAGTCTATACCGACGAAGGGTTCAAAAATAACTGCTTTCTATTTTACATACTCCCGCTGAAGAATGATTCCTCCTTTTACTAAGACATAATGACACCTCTATCGAAAAATAGATACATTCGTACATTGGAAATATTTACTACATATCTTTTAAAATTATAGGTATCTAGAATCGGAACGGTTTTTTGATTATTTTGAAAGATTTAAGATGGCGCTCGTTCACACTTATTAACATTCATATGAAATTGAGACAGCTTTCTAAATAAAATTTACAGATAATTAAAAAGCTATATGTTTAATAGCTTGCCCAGAGAATACTTAATATTATATAAATATAATTCCATTTTTCTGAAAAAAATAGCAAATATAACCTATGATATGAGGATGAAGAAAGAACTACTGTTGAAGCTATAGATACGCAATTTTCACGCCCCAAAGCTAGTGGTGGCAAGAAATAAACGTAAAATGATTTTCTTCAACAATAGTACTTGATTTATTTTATGTGAATTATGATGAAAAAATATACCTACTCTAAGCTTCCATTACGTATGTATGAAATAATAATTCTCTTTTAATGCTACGAAGTATAGGTATTATCGCAGCAACAAAAAATTTGCCACTTAAGATGATCTATCGAATAAAAAATATAAATGACAGAATATAAATGATGTTCGACATCCTAGGTCTCAAGTAACTACCAGATATTGTGATAATTGTGGAATATGAATGAAATTTCTAAGTAGGAAATTATTTTATAATTTTTTTAATGTAATTATGTAAGTGTAGGTAAAAGATTGCTAATAAAAGAGGGTTTTACACTCATTGTGTTCAGACATTTACGAAAAAAATTGTTTTTACTGAACACATGGAGGTTCCCATGAAAACAATTTCTCTTTTTATTTATTCTTTTTTTCCCAATTAAATTGAAATCTGAACTGTAATCAAACCATATCTCTACTAAAAGCAAAAAAAAAATCATTGTACGATAGTAGCAATTTATCCCATACATAAGCAAAAAAGTAAGTATTAATCAGTCATCATAACTTGAAATAAAGGAACGAACACATGTTTAACCAAATACTGAAACTGGAAAAATGCTTACGTTTTACCTATCTTTTGGTGCAAAATTGCTGTTTTATCCTTTTTAATATGTAGTTACTTACTTTTGTAAAACGAAAATATTTTTAAATAACTTTTTTAGATGTATAAAAATTTTTATGCAAATTATGTGAAATGATGTGCAAGCAAATGAATTTCCTTATTGCTCTCTCATTATAGATACTATTAAAATAAGTGTATTTTGTAAAATGCTATATTTTTTAAGCTAAACGATACACAAATATTATGATAATTATAATACACTGTCACCATCAATCCTTTAAATTTATTAGTTTCACATTTACACAAAAGTTTTGTTCTCTAATAAAATCAAAGAAAGATGTAAATACTTCTCCTCTCGTAATTTTAACACATTCTCACTGTATTTACGCACAAATTTATTGTGGATGCAATGCAACACCTTCAAACAATAAATAACAGATTAGAAGATATTGATTGAAATATTTTATATAATACCTTGCATTGGTATATATTTGCCGCTTCTTGCTTGAATAAAACTTTTAAAGTCTAAGCTTTCTTAATAATAAATATGTTAATAAATAAACGTCAAAAATAATCTTTTGTATAAGTTAGTAGGTACATAACCTCACATACAAATTATCTATTTTTTTGAAATTCCTGTGTAAATTATACTCAGATTGCCGCGCCATCTGGTCCTTTCTTAAATGGAATGCTATATAGATTAAATCCGACTTTTCACTTGTCAGATATTATGTTACGTCAAAATAATTATTGATATATGTCATTATGCCGCATTTAATTACTATTGAAAAAATGCAAATAATTACATTGATGAGGGATGGTCATCAAGGAGACTAAGTGCTAGATTTAGAGTTACTAAAAGAGCGATTAGACACGAAGTTGTACGATTACAGTGCCCTCTTTAAATGACTGCCCAACTGAACGATAAGGATGAAAAGAGTACATATTGCTATGAACTGTGCCTAGCTCATGGGTACAGTTCACGACGAATGTCCGGTTGCTCAGTCGCTCAATCTCCAAGCCGGAATCTTCTAGTCTCAGGTCTTGCTCTCAAGCAAGCAAGAAACGTGTAAGCAAAAAAAACAATATAGCAGTCAATAAAATTCACACTTTCATCATTTTCGTTTATTAAAAAATAAAAAAAAAATCCCTTTACCGAGTGTATAGGGAGCTAAAGCAAAATTAACAGTAGCTTAGGAGGAAACACTCTTTATGATAATGGCACGCACAAAGAGAAAAACCCCCTGTGACTCTCGAGCAAACATATAATTAATAAATAATTAAGAAACTTGTCAAGTTCGACCTCTAACTGTATCCCCAACAAAATCAAATGTCAACAACCACCAAGTTATCGAGTACGCGTGACAGCCTTACAGTCATGCGCAATAAAACATGACAAAATCAAACCCAGCAACAAAAAACCAACCTGAATTTAAAACGATCTAGAACATCTTGACTAAAAAAAAACTCCATTACCAAAAACATGACAATTTTCTTGAATTATTCATATACTAATATTTATATCAAAATTTATGCAAATTCTAAACTACCATTACAAACATAAGCAAATTATCGTAGTAGCAATTATATAAATTAATTGTTCAATGTACTTACATCGATCACATCCAACACTAAACTACGCGAGAGATACCATTATTTAAATCGTAATTAATTTTTAAAATGCACAAATTAAAGCATCAAAAACAAATAACCCGAATTTACTTAAAAACGGAAGAATAAAAATGAGGTTTTTTATTCTCTCTGACCATCTGGTTTGCCAGTACTGGTATCTCTAAATAAAATTACCGCGAAAATCTCATACATCGAATTCACTAGTACAAAATCTGGCCGCACCCATCAATCTAATATAATATACATACAGGGCCAGTCAAAATATAAATTCAAACACAATAAATATACATAAAATTCAAAAATGCATTTTAAATCCAAATTATACAAATACTGTTCAATATTTAATTCTTCTTTTTTCTATGGGGAAAAAACCACGACACATCCTCAAATTCTTATCCAAGGACAAAGTCAGGACATCTCTAATCTTTGGTCAAGGATAAAATTTCCGCACTATCACTTACGACAGTATCGCACTCTGTCTACGTTCCCCGCACTAACCTGTCGCATTACTGTATATCAGGGTCTTCATGATCCTGCTGCTGTAGTGGAGCGAACGGTTGTAGTGCGCTTATATGATAGCGTCCTTTTCTCTTGCGTCCATCCATAGAATATAATTCGTACGTTACATTGTTAAAACGTCTCGAAATACGAAATGGACCAATATACGGCAGATCAAGCTTTTGACATTTACCTTGATCTCTTCTGCCTAAACGATAGCTCCTTACTATTACCATGTCTCCAATCTCAAATATTGTTCTCGTGGTAATTTGTTCATTTTGTTTATTTATATATTTTTGTGCATTTACTGCTATTCTTCTAGCAACTTGGTTTTTTATTTGTACCAAGTTATCAACCCCTTCAGTTTGTGTGTTCCAGGGTCTGGCAGGTTTTGTCCCATACATCACAGTCGCAGGACATTCCAGTGTCACAGTATTGGGTGTGTTGTTTATGTTGTCTTCAACATCCTGAACATGAGCAACCCATCCTGCATGATTGTCGTAGGTCTTGATCCTTAGGAACTTTATGATTTCCTGGATGTATCGTTCACATGGATTCCCGCATGGATGACGTATGGAAGAGAAAGAAATTTCAACATTACGATCATTTAAAGCATTCTTAAATCTATCATTATTAAAATATGAGGCATTATCAGCCAATAATCTGCGCATTTTCCCCTGATGCATAATCCACAAGTCAATACATTGTATGGATGTATCTGTATTATATTGGGATGTAGGAAATAACTTAACGAATTTTGAAAATACATCCACCATGACTAAAATATTTTTATATTCTAATTCTCCTGGAATAAGATTACCCAAATAATCTATGGCTACCAATTCTAATTTTTCTTGAGTAATTATACTCTTTACATCATACTGACAAGTTCGATTCTTATGTTTACCCAATCGACATGTAATGCAGTTTCTCACTACATCCTTGGCAATTGTCCTATCTCTCTTGGCATAAAATGCCTCCCTGAATACCAACCATACTTTATATCCCCCAATATGTCCCAAACTTTCATGAATTCGCAACATAGTTTGCCTTGCATACATATCATTTACAACAACATAATTTAATTCCTTGATCACTTTCATAATCAACCCCTCTTTCATAATAAAATTCTTATAATTATCTTTAGTACTCAATTGTTCCCTTATTAAATCAAATCTTTCATCTCGCTGGACCTGAAGGATCACCTCATATTCATAATTCCCCTCAGCATAGTTCCTATTATATTCATTCAATTCTACATATTGAAATTTACTTTTATTGTTGTACATTCGTGACAACGCATCGGCAGAAACATTTAGAACGCCTTTAATATGCTTTATTTCAAAAGTATACTCTGACAACAATAGTGACCACCGATACACTCTATTATTTTTAAAACGTGTACTCAAAAGTGATGTCAAGGCAGCATGATCTGTCTCTACAACAAAGCTTTTTCCCAATAAATAAAATCTTAGCTTTTGAATCGCGTGTACCACAGCCAACATTTCTTTTTCACTAATGGTATATTTAACCTCATAGCTTTTCAAGATACGAGAGATAAAACATATAGGTTGTTCAATCCCTTCGTCATTTATTTGAATTAAAACTCCGCTTATAGCGACATCACTAGCATCCACTCTTAAAATAAACTGTTTATTAAAATCTGGTAAAATTAATATTAATTGATTATAAAATTCTTTCTTCAACTCCTCAAACGCTTTCATCCTTAATTCTGTCCATTTAAATTTCTCATTCTTTTTAAGCATTTCATAAAGAGGTACACTAATACGTGCCAGGTATGGTACAAAACGTTTATAATAATTAACCATGCCTAAAAACCCTCTAAGCATTCTTATATTCTTAGGTAGAGGATACTTCTTTATGAGTTCCAATCTACTCTCATCTACACTTATAAATTTAGTACTAATATTATATCCCAAAAATTTAATCTCTCTCTTATAAAATTCACATTTATTCAAATTTACCTTTAACCCTTCTCTTGCTAACACCTCCATAACTTTATTCAAATGTTGTGAGTGTTCCTGCTCATCCCTGCTATATATTAGAATATCATCTACATAGTGGACCACAAATTCCTCATATGGTGCAAGTATTTGTTGCATTGCCCTTATTAAAGCTGCTGCGGAACTGCTCAACCCATATGGTACAGTCCTGAATTGGTATACTCTACCATCTACCATACATCCACAATATTTTCTGGACTCCTTTTCTAATGGAACCAACCAAAAAGCACTTTTCAAGTCCAATTTACTATATATGCTTGCATTGTAACATTTCGCCAATAGTGGTTCTATTGTAATAGGCGTCTCAAACTGAGGTTTTGTTCTTTCATTCAGTCGACGTGCATACAGACATAATCGAATGTCTCCTGTTTTTTTCTTAACTACCACTAATGGATTAACATATCGTGTTTTACCTCTTTCAATTACACCATCTCTCAGCATTCTTTTTATCTCTTTCTCTACTTGTGATTGAATATTTTTAGGAATGGGATAATTTTTTACTTTAAATGGTCTCGTCTCATCCACTTCTAACGAATGTTGGTAATTTCTAGCGATACTGGGAAATTTATTAACTAATACTATATTCTTTTTTATTAAACATTTTACTTCTTCTTCCTTATCCTCCTTACAGTCCAATTTCATTGAATCAACATCTTCTGGGAACTCCACTTCTCCATTTTCTTCCTTACCCATATCTTCCATCATCATTACTTCCTTTTCTTCCATTATATCTTCTTCTATATTATTTATGACCCTTTCTCCATCCTCTTCACACTCCTGAATCCAATCCACTTTCGTATTATTAATTACTAGCTCATGGGTACAGTTCACGACGAATGTCCGGTTGCTCAGTCGCTCAATCTCCAAGCTGGAATCTTCTAGTCTCAGGTCTTGCTCTCAAGCAAGCAAGAAACGTGTAAGCAAAAAAAAACAATATAGCAGTCAATAAAATTCACACTTTCATCATTTTCGTTTATTAAAAAATTTAAAAAAATCCCTTTACCGAGTGTATAGGGAGCTAAAGCAAAATTAACAGTAGCTTAGGAGGAAACACTCTTTATGATAATGGCACGCACAAAGAGAAAAACCCCCTGTGGCTCTCGAGCAAACATATAATTAATAAATAATTAAGAAACTTGTCAAGTTCGACCTCTAACTGTATCCCCAACAAAATCAAATATCAACAACCACCAAGTTATCGAGTACGCGTGACAGCCTTACAGTCATGCGCAATAAAACATGACAAAATCAAACCCAGCAACAAAAAACCAACCTGAATTTAAAACGATCTAGAACATCTTGACTAAAAAAAAACTCCATTACCAAAAACATGACAATTTTCTTGAATTATTCATATACTAATATTTATATCAAAATTTATGCAAATTCTAAACTACCATTACAAACATAAGCAAATTATCGTAGTAGCAATTATATAAATTAATTGTTCAATGTACTTACATCGATCTAATCACATCCAACACTAAACTACGCGAGAGATACCATTATTTAAATTTACTACCAAAAGAAACGAGATCACAAACACTCGTGCAAATCGTAATTAATTTTTAAAACGCACAAATTAAAGCATCAAATACAAATAACCCGAATTTACTTAAAAACGGAAGACTAAAAATGAGGTTTTTTATTCTCTCTGACCATCTGGTTTGCCAGTACTGGTATCTCTAAATAAAATTACCGCGAAAATCTCATACATCGAATTCACTAGTACAAAATCTGGCCGCACCCATCAATCTAATATAATATACATACAGGGCCAGTCAAAATATAAATTCAAACACAATAAATATAAATATACATAAAATTCAACAATGCATTTTAAATCCAAATTATACAAATACTGTTCAATATTTAATTCTTCTTTTTTCTATGGGGAAAAAACCACGACAATATGTTCAATCAAAGATAAGGACAGAAAATCGGATTAAATTTTCAATGATGTTGTCGGTCTCGTTAGTTTCTGATACGGAGGTTGGAACGATCTATAGCATTATACTCCTCGTCAGAAAAGATGATCCCTGCGTCATCAATAAACATTGTATGATTCAAATCAGTACTTCGGCGTCATATTAAATACTGTAAATTCCAAAATGAATATGGATTGTAACTTCGTTTCCGGGCCAAATATATTTGACACAATCGGTCGAATTTGTAGGTTATATGAACATATATAATCGAATTACATCTTAAGTTATATTAAAATTACTATAAATTGAATAAAGCTGCGTAAACAGCAAATCAAATTAAACTATAACACCACTTGAAAAATAAAATGAACTATCAAGAATTTACAACATTTAAGTCAACATATAAGATTATGTAATTCTTTAATCATTTTAATGAATGGCAAAACCAAACAGTTTCAAGTTAGTTGTAAAAGCATTATTACTGGAATTGAAATTATACAATAGACCAGAGTATCTACTTTGTATAACTGTAATTACATATTCACTGTTATGACAGTTTTATAAACATTATCTTCCCAATTATTTCATAGAATAACCCTAGATATTAGTTAAACGTTCTACAGTGCCTAATTTTAAATAAAATTTGGAATATATTGCAATATAACTTAACACTGCCATAATAGATAAGTTGAGTTTTGCACAAAGGTCGGTATAAATATTTGAAATCGCAGTATGCATTATAAACAAAACATATTCATACAAACTTATTTGCTGTGAAATGTTTTTTTTGCTTTGAAATTATTTGTTGACTGCTAGTAAAATAGAACTTGTACGATTGCAGAAAGAAATTTTTAAAAAGGACCATGAAATGGAGCAAGAAAGAAAAAGTTTAGTAATTGAACTTTCAAAAATTAAATTGAGCAAACAAAAAATTTTACTTGCAATAAGTTATAGATTTATATATTATATACAAACAATAGTTATTTTATTTATTGTTTTCATCAAATTGTATGAATTTGTTTTGTGTATATTAAAAATTTTTAAGTTAACACCAGAAGATTAGAGCTGATGGACACCAAATCAAATAAGGCAGTCGAAACACATTTCACTAGTGTATCTTGCAAAAACCTGCTACAAAAAGATGAAAACACATTCAAATGTATTTAATTGGACATACATTTTTTTTTATATATGTATGATATTTTTAACGAAAAAGAATACGCAGTAAGAAAAAGGAGCCAATTAAAAAAAAAAACTTCAATATATTAAATTGCCAATGTAACTGGGAATTATAATTGTTTAATAAGTTAATATACATATTGCAATGAATTTTTCCCCGAAGAGAAAATTCAAAGAAACTATAAAAGACTATATATTTATGTGTATTTTATTCCAGAAAAATATTTAAGAATATTTAATATTTATCGAAAAATTTATTATAATGTGTATTTTTGTCCACGATTGTAGATTGTTCGAACAGAGTATTGATGTTTGTAGTTCCCGCCACTTTGGAAGTTTTAGCTGTTGTTGTTCTTTTGATTTTTATGTTAGGTATGGAGCGAGGCATTTCCGAAAGGAAAGACCAGAGATTAACCAGCTATTGAACAGATAGGCTTAATTAATTGTTTGCTGGATAAAGACTTCTTTTTTATTCAGTTTATTATAATAATTCCGGTTTATGTTTTAGTTTAGTGATATTGATGTGTTAAAATTAATTCTCGATTTATTACGAGTCTTATATACTTGTAATTTTTGATTTGTGCGGCCTATCTGAAATCTCTCATGTTAATTTTTTTTTGTGAAGTGTGATGACTACATTAACTAATGTACGTATATTTCTGTAATTATATTTATTTATTTAGAAATAATTTAGTTATATTATTTGTATAATATTGGAGCTCGTAGATTCAAAAAATTGTAGTTTATAAATACATTTAGAGTCAGATGAATATTAAGGAAAATTTTCATATTTTTTTGAAGTATTTTTTTCAGTAATACATTCTAGAAGGTTAGAATTTGGTGGGAAAATTTATATTTGTACCATGTTGAATGTGCGCATGGGTCAGGATTAATGCGTGCGCATACAGAGATGTTCTGTTGACGTTTAGTTGGGAATAACGTAATTGATGAAGTTAGAAAGTTTTCCTGAATATTTAATTAGGTTAATTTTGTTCGCGGTCATTTAGTGAGGTTTTTTCTCTTTTATTGTCATTTGTATAAAAGTTTTCCTCACGCTGTTACACAATTGATGTTTCAGTACGGCTTTATATTTGATAAAGTCAATTTTTTTTGATTTTTTTTATTAAAATTTCGTGCAGTGAATCTTTGTTTATTTTCTAATACCTTTTGTTTTATTAATGTTCTACGTACCCTGTGAGGGTAACCCTGATGATACAAGAGCTCCTGGAAGGCGAACCCGACTTGAGATAGACCGGCCAAGCTACTGTGTATTGTGGACCAAGTTAAATAAGCAATTAACACCACAATTCACTGCACATTTATGACGTAAGCCAACGTGGGGCGAACAAAGGAAAAGGTGAACAAAGAAACGCAAACAAAAGATAAACATAGAAGAAATAAAAAGCAATTATGATAAATATGGATGACATTGCGAATGGAGGAGAATGGAGACAGCCACCACAAATTGGTATTCAAGATTCATTAGATGGAACAGGGGCAGGAATAAGTAATTTAAATCTAAATCCCATACATGAAGCAGGGCACGACAGTGGTAGCAGTCAAAAGACTATGGACATGATGCAAATGATGATGAAGCAACAACAAATAAGGGATAGAAATATGGAAATGATGATGAAGCAACAACAAATGATGATGAAGCAACAACAAATGATGATGGATATGATGCAGCAAAACCATAATGAAATGGAAAACATAAAGCAAAGAGAAGAAATAATGGAAAGAAAAATGGAAGAAATAATAAATAAAATGGATCAAATCGTGACAGCAAATAGCAATGAACAAACAGAGAAAAACATAATCCAAGATTCATTTCCTTTAATAAACGATCAAAGCATGCAACAAAACACGGTTAGTTTAAATCAATTCTTAGAAGAAAAAGAGAAGAGGGAATGGCAAGAGCAAAAGATGGTTTATATGCAAAAACAAATCGACCAAGTAAGAAAAGAGAAGAACGAAGCGAATGTGCCTGCTTTCATCCCTGTTCAAATTCCAAATGAAGTGCTGCCAAAATTTTATGGTATGGCGAACACCAACCCAATGGGTTTCCTCAAGAAGATGAAAGAAAGTTTGGAAGATGTGCCTGGGGACCATAAGAAGCACCAAAAGATAGGGAACTGTCTCAAAGACGATGCGATGACCTCGTGGGACATGATATCTGATGAGGTGAAGACAATGGAGGAGTTCGAGGCCAGATTTACGAGCCAATTCTGGGGGACAACGAGACAAAATAGAGTAAGAAATGAATTGTTATTTGGTAGTTATAATAATAACAGTAATGAATCACGAGAGTCTTATGTCATGAGAAGACACTCAGTTTTAAAATATTTGCAACCTAAAATTAATGAAATAGATTTGGTGTGTCAATTAAGTAGACATTTTGATGCACAAGTTAGTCAGGCAGTAGCCATACAAAATATTAACGATATGCAACAATTTCTTGAACTTCTAAAAAGATTAGATGATATGGAATGTAATAAAAGGTACCAGAATAATTATGTTGAAAGAAATATAAATAGTAACTCGTATGTTAGAATGAATGGTAATAATAATAATACTTATTCAAGTCCTCACAGATCCAATAATAATTATGCCCAAAGAAATAGTAGAATGGCTTCACCAGAAAGAATAAATAGCAATAATAGTAATTCCAAAGATGTAAGTAAAGAGAATTCATCTGAGGTTAAGAATTATACTGGGACGCGATATAAAGATACTAGATGTAATTATAATTTAGAATCAAAAGACAAACAAAGTAAATTAGATTTAGCATGCAGTAAGGATTTTTAGATAGACCAACCAAAAAGAATGAATGTAATGCATTGTATGAACAATCGAAATACGCAATAAACTCGGTTTTACCTCATATAAAAGTTAACATAAGTGATAGAGAATTGCATTGTTTAGTAGATTCGAGAAGTGAAACGTCGTTTTTGAATGAAAATGTGGTTGAATGTTTGATTAAAAATAAAATAGGAAAATATATGCCTACAAGTAAAATTACGATAGTTACAGCTACAAAGAAAATTTTAACAATAGTGAATAAAATTTTTGTTGTTGAATTTACCATAGATAATAATAAGTTTATGGGAGAATTTATAGTAATGAAAGGATTAGGAAGGGATGGAATACTGGGAATTGATTTATTAGATAAAATTAATACAATAATTGATATACAAAAGAAAGATATAATGGTTAATAATAAAAAAGTGAAATGGATCCAGGAGTCTGAAGAGGACGGAGAAAAGGTTATTAATAGTATGAAAGTAGATAATGTATTGGAAGAAGAAAAGGAAGAAATAAGAATTATGGAAGAAAAGGAGTTAATGGTAATGGAAGATGTGGTTGAAGAAGATAATGGAGAAGTGGAATTCCCTGAAGATATTGATTCGATAGAATTGGATTGCAAGAAAGAAAAAGAAGGAGAGGTTAAGTGTTTAATAAAAGAGAATATAGTATTAGTTAATAAATTTCCCATTATTGCCAGATATTATCGACATTCGTTAGAAGTGGATGAGACGAAACCATTCAAAGGGAAAAATTATCCCATTCCGAAAAACATTCAATCACAAGTAGAAGAAGAGATAAAGAAGATGCTAAGAGATGGTATAATTGAAAGAGGTAAAACACGATATGTTAATCCATTAGTGGTGGTTAAAAAGAAATCTGGAGACATTCGATTATGTCTTGATGCACGTCGACTAAATGAGAGAACAAAACCTCAGTTTGAGACGTCTATTACAATAGAACCACTATTGGCAAAATGTAGCAATGCAAATATATACAGTAAGTTGGATTTAAAAAGCGCTTTTTGGTTGGTGCCTTTAGAGAAAGAGTCCAGGAAGTATTGTGGATTTATGGTGAATGGCAGAGTGTATCAATACAGGACTGTACCATATGGATTGAGCAGTTCTGCAGCAGCTTTAATTAGGGCCATGCAACAAATATTAGAACCATATGAAGATTTGGTGGTTCACCACGTTGATGATATACTGATATATAGCAGGGATGAACAGGAGCACTTACAACATTTGAAGAAAGTTATGGAGGTGTTAGCAAGAGAATGTTTAAAAGTGAATTTGAAAAAGTGTGAATTTTATAAGAAAGAGATTAAAATTTTGGGATATAATAGTAGATGAGAGTAGGTTGGAACTTATTAAGAAGTATCCATTAACTAAGAATATGAGAATGCTTAGAGGGTTTTTAGGCATAGTTAATTATTATAAACGTTTTGTACCATACCTGGCACGTACCAGTGCACCATTGTATGAAATGCTTTAAAAAAATGAGAAGTTTAAATGGACTGAGTTAAGAGTGAAAGCGTTTGAGGATTTAAAGAAAGAGTTTTATAGTCAATTAGTATTGATTTTGCCAGATTTTAATAAACACTTCATTTTAAGAGTGGATACAAGTGATGTTGCTATTAGCGGAGTTTTGATTCAAATAAATGACGAAGGGATTGAACAGCCTATATGTTTCATCTCTCGTGTCTTAAAAAGCTATGAAGTCAAATATACCATCAGTGAGAAGGAAATGTTGGCTGTGGTACACGCGGTTCAAAAGCTAAGATTTTATTTATTAGGGAAAAGCTTTGTTGTAGAGACAGATCATGCTGCGTTGACATCACTTTTGAGTACACATTTTAAAAATAACAGAGTATATCGTTGGTCACTGTTGTTGTCAGAGTATACCTTTGAAATTAAGCACATTAAAGGCGTTCTAAATGTTTCTGCCGATGCGTTATCCCGAATGTATAACAATAAAAGTAATTTTCAATATGTAGAGTTGAATATACACATTCAACTCTACATATTGAAAATTACTAGGAATTATGCTGAGGGGAATTTTGAATATGAGGCGATCCTTCAGATCCAGAGGGATGAAAGATTTGATAGTATAAGGGAACAGTTACGTAATAAAGACAATTATAAAAATTTCATTATGAAAGAAGGGTTGCTTATGAAAGTAATCAGAGAACAAAGTTATGTTGTAACGAATGATATATATGCTAGGCAGACAATGCTGCAAATTCATGAAAGTTTAGGGCACATAGGGGGATATAAAGTTTGGCTGATATTTAGAGAAGCATTTTATGCAAAGAAAGATAGGGTAATAGCTAAAGATGTGGTGAGAAATTGTATCACATGTAGATTAGGAAAACATAAGAATCGTACGTGTCAAATATGATGTCAAAAGTATAGTTACTCAGGAAAGATTAGATTTGGTTGCTATTGATTATTTGGGGAATCTTATTCCTGGTGAATTAGAATACAAGAATATTCTAGTAATGGTAGATGTATTTACAAAATTTGTAAAATTGTTTCCCACATCTCAATATAATACAGATACGACTATACAGTGTATTGATTCGTGGATAATGCATCAAGGAAAAATGCGCAGAATATTGGCTGATAATGCATCGTATTTTAATAATGATAGATTTAAAAATGCTTTAAATGAACGTAATATTGATATTTCATTCTCTTCCATACGTCATCCATGCGGGAATCCATGTGAACGATACATCCAAGAGATCATCAAGTTTTTAAGAATCAAGACGTATGAAAACCATCCAGGATGGGTTGCTCATGTCCAAGATGTTGAAGACAACATCAACAACACGCCGAATACTGTGACGCTGGAGTGTCCTGCGACTATGATGTATGGGACAAAACCTGCCAGGCCCTGGAACACACAAATGGAAAGGGTGGACAATTTGGTACAAATTAAGAACCAAGTTGCAAGAATAATAGCAGAAAATGCACGAAAATACATAAATAAGGAGAATGAAAAGATTACCAATAGAACGATATTCGAAGTGGGAGATACGGTAATAGTAAGAAGTTATCGTTTAGGCAGACGAAATCAAGGAAAATGTCAAAAGCTTGATTTGCCTTATGTTGGTCCCTACCGTAGTTCTAGACGTTTTAATAATGTAACGTACGAGCTATATACAGTGGATGGTCGTAGAAAAAAAGGGCGTTATCATATTAGCGCACTACAACCGTTCGCCCCAGTTCTGCAACAGGAAGAGGATGATCCTGCTGGACAGCAATGCAACATGTTAGTGCGGGCAGAATGACAGAGTGCGATACTGTCGTGTTCTAGTGCGGAAGATTATTCTTGAACAAAGCTTAGAAATGTCCTGACTTTTTTCTAGAATAATCTTGGGGAAATGCAATGAATTTTTCCCCGAAGAGAAAATTCAAAGAAACTATAAAAGACTATATATTTATGTGTATTTTATTCCAGAAAAATATTTAAGAATATTTAATATTTATCGAAAAATTTATTATAATGTGTATTTTTGTCCACAATTGTAGATTGTTCGAACAGAGTATTGATGTTTGTAGTTCCCGCCACTTTGGAAGTTTTAGCTGTTATTGTTCTTTTGATTTTTATGTTAGGTATGGAGCGAGGCATTTCTGAAAGGAAAGGCCAGAGATTAACCAGCTATTGAACAGATAGGTCTAATTAATTGTTTGCTGGATAAAGACTTCTTTTTTATTCAGTTTATTATAATAATTTCGGTTTATGTTTTAGTTTAGTGATATTGATGTGTTAAAATTAATTCTCGATTTATTACGAGTCTTATATACTTGTAATTTTTGATTTATGCGGCCTATCTCTCATGTTAATATTTTTTGTGAAGTGTGATGACTACATTAATTAATGTACGTATATTTCTGTAATTATATTTATTTATTTATTTAGAAATAATTTAGTTATATTATTTGTATAATATTGGAGCTCGTAGATTCAGTAAAAAATTGTAGTTTATAAATACATTTAGAGTCAGATGAATATTAAGGAAAATTTTCATATTTTTTTGAAGTACTTTTTTCAGTAATACATTCTAGAAGGTTAGAATTTGGTGGGAAAATTTATATTTGTACCATGTTGAATGTGCGCATGGGTCAGGATTAATGCGTGCGCATACAGAGATGTTCTGTTGACGTTTAGTTGGGAATAACGTAATTGATGAAGTTAGAAAGTTTTCCTGAATATTTAATTAGGTTAATTTTGTTCGCGGTCATTTAGTGAGGTTTTTTCTCTTTTATTGTCATTTGTATAAAAGTTTTCCTCACACTGTTACACAATTGATGTTTCAGTACGGCTTCATATTTGATAAAGTCAATTTTTTTGGATTTTTTTTTATTAAAATATCGTGCGGTGAATCTTTGTTTATTTTCTAATACCTTTCGAACAATCTACAATTGTGGACAAAAATACACATTATAATAAATTTTTCGATAAATATTAAATATTCTTAAATATTTTTCTGGAATAAAATACACATAAATATATAGTCTTTTATAGTTTCTTTGAATTTTCTCTTCGGGGAAAAATTCATTGCATTTCCCCAAGATTATTCGAGAAAAAAGTCAGGACATTTCTAAGCTTTGTTCAAGAATAATCTTCCGCACTAGAACACGACAGTATCGCACTCTGTCATTCTGCCCGCACTAACATGTTGCATTGCTGTCCAGCAGGATCATCCTCTTCCTGTTGCAGAACTGGGGCGAACGGTTGTAGTGCGCTAATATGATAACGCCCTTTTTTTCTACGACCATCCACTGTATATAGCTCGTACGTTACATTATTAAAACGTCTAGAACTACGGTAGGGACCAACATAAGGCAAATCAAGCTTTTGACATTTTCCTTGATTTCGTCTGCCTAAACGATAACTTCTTACTATTACCGTATCTCCCACTTCGAATATCGTTCTATTGGTAATCTTTTCATTCTCCTTATTTATGTATTTTCGTGCATTTTCTGCTATTATTCTTGCAACTTGGTTCTTAATTTGTACCAAATTGTCCACCCTTTCCATTTGTGTGTTCCAGGGCCTGGCAGGTTTTGTCCCATACATCATAGTCGCAGGACACTCCAGCGTCACAGTATTCGGCGTGTTGTTGATGTTGTCTTCAACATCTTGGACATGAGCAACCCATCCTGGATGGTTTTCATACGTCTTGATTCTTAAAAACTTGATGATCTCTTGGATGTATCGTTCACATGGATTCCCGCATGGATGACGTATGGAAGAGAATGAAATATCAATATTACGTTCATTTAAAGCATTTTTAAATCTATCATTATTAAAATACGATGCATTATCAGCCAATATTCTGCGCATTTTTCCTTGATGCATTATCCACGAATCAATACACTGTATAGTCGTATCTGTATTATATTGAGATGTGGGAAACAATTTTACAAATTTTGTAAATACATCTACCATTACTAGAATATTCTTGTATTCTAATTCACCAGGAATAAGATTCCCCAAATAATCAATAGCAACCAAATCTAATCTTTCCTGAGTAACTATACTTTTGACATCATATTTGACACGTACGATTCTTATGTTTTCCTAATCTACATGTGATACAATTTCTCACCACATCTTTAGCTATTACCCTATCTTTCTTTGCATAAAATGCTTCTCTAAATATCAGCCAAACTTTATATCCCCCTATGTGCCCTAAACTTTCATGAATTTGCAGCATTGTCTGCCTAGCATATATATCATTCGTTACAACATAACTTTGTTCTCTGATTACTTTCATAAGCAACCCTTCTTTCATAATGAAATTTTTATAATTGTCTTTATTACGTAACTGTTCCCTTATACTATCAAATCTTTCATCCCTCTGGATCTGAAGGATCGCCTCATATTCAAAATTCCCCTCAGCATAATTCCTAGTAATTTTCAATATGTAGAGTTGAATGTGTATATTCAACTCTACATATTGAAAATTACTTTTATTGTTATACATTCGGGATAACGCATCGGCAGAAACATTTAGAACGCCTTTAATGTGCTTAATTTCAAAGGTATACTCTGACAACAACAGTGACCAACGATATACTCTGTTATTTTTAAAATGTGTACTCAAAAGTGATGTCAACGCAGCATGATCTGTCTCTACAACAAAGCTTTTCCCTAATAAATAAAATCTTAGCTTTTGAACCGCGTGTACCACAGCCAACATTTCCTTCTCACTGATGGTATATTTGACTTCATAGCTTTTTAAGACACGAGAGATGAAACATATAAGCTGTTCAATCCCTTCGTCATTTATTTGAATCAAAACTCCGCTAATAGCAACATCACTTGTATCCACTCTTAAAATGAAGTGTTTATTAAAATCTGGCAAAATCAATACTAATTGACTATAAAACTCTTTCTTTAAATCCTCAAACGCTTTCACTCTTAACTCAGTCCATTTAAACTTCTCATTTTTTTAAAGCATTTCATACAATGGTGCACTGGTACGTACCAGGTATGGTACAAAACGTTTATAATAATTAACTATGCCTAAAAACCCTCTAAGCATTCTCATATTCTTAGTTAATGGATACTTCTTAATAAGTTCCAACCTACTCTCATCTACTATTATATCCCAAAATTTTAATCTCTTTCTTATAAAATTCACACTTTTTCAAATTCACTTTTAAACCTTCTCTTGCTAACACCTCCATAACTTTCTTCAAATGTTGTAAGTGCTCCTGTTCATCCCTGCTATATATCAGTATATCATCAACGTGTTCATCAATTGTAGTTTATAAATACATTTAGAGTCAGATGAATATTAAGGAAAATTTTCATATTTTTTTGAAGTACTTTTTTCAGTAATACATTCTAGAAGGTTAGAATTTGGTGGGAAAATTTATATTTGTACCATGTTGAATGTGCGCATGGGTCAGGATTAATGCGTGCGCATACAGAGATGTTCTGTTGACGTTTAGTTGGGAATAACGTAATTGATGAAGTTAGAAAGTTTTCCTGAATATTTAATTAGGTTAATTTTGTTCGCGGTCATTTAGTGAGGTTTTTTCTCTTTTATTGTCATTTGTATAAAAGTTTTCCTCACACTGTTACACAATTGATGTTTCAGTACGGCTTCATATTTGATAAAGTCAATTTTTTTGGATTTTTTTTTATTAAAATATCGTGCGGTGAATCTTTGTTTATTTTCTAATACCTTTTGTTTTATTAATGTTCTACGTACCCTGTGAGGGTAACCCTGAAGATACAAGAGCTCCTGGAAGGCGAACCCGACTTGAGATAGACCGGCCAAGCTACTGTGTATTGTGGACCAAGTTAAATAAGCAATTAACACCACAATTCACTGCAATATGTAATCATGTAACAAAATTGCCTTATTATTTGTTTAATAATAAAATTATCATGAGTATATATACAAAAAAAAAGGAAATATAAAGAATATTTAGAAGATAGTATAATAGTCGATATTAGAATAAATTTGCAAAATGAACTGATACTATTATTGCTTTCGAGAGTTCCACATTAACTTTCATACCATATATGTAATAAGATTGGAAATCTTTTTAAGACACCAAAAAATCTTTCAATCCAGTGTCTGGTTCTAAAATGGGATTCATCGTACAATTGTTCTGCTCGACTTTGAGGATTTGCTAGAGGTTAATAAATATTTTGTAATATTGTAACAACAATCACAAAGTATAACTGGGCTATTGAAATGTTCATTTTCTTAGCTTCTTTTTATTGCCGATCCATTCAAAATTGTTTGGTCATGTGTAGATCCTGGCCATCTGGCTACGATGTCACAAATTCTTAATTGAGAATCTCCTATTACCTGAATATTCCATGATAAATATCCTTTCTGTTTCGGTACAGCTCAGCATTATTACCACTAGGAGATTTTTTTCGCATGTGAGTGCAATCAATTCTACTTAGTACATTAGGAAATCTAGCTACTTGATAAAATCTGTTTCTGTAATTTTTCTACCTTTCTAGACATATTTAGATAAAAATTGTGACCACAGTCTGGCAATTGCATGTGTAACATTTTGTATGATTATTTGTATTAATATCATTGTATTTGTTGCATAAAAAATCAGTTACTAAAAGTAGAAACTAACATTACATAAACAACTAATCAGCTGTATACTAATACTTGATACTTTTACTGCCAACACAAGAAAATTTTATGTATTTGGCGTGAACTAAAAACGACGTGTAGCACGCACGTTGGCATAAATCTTGGGTTACAATATAGATTAAGTAAAAACATGGGATAGCTAACAGTTTTTTTATCTGCGGTCATATAGGAAGTATTGTTAATCACTATCTTCACTGCTGCTTGAATCATCAATGTTAATTATAAAGCCATTGATTTCACAATGTAAATGTATTTTCTCTATCATACCATTTTTTTATAATACTTTCGGTGTGTAATAACTCTATACATAACATGTGTATGTACTACTTTACCAAGGAGATGGCCCCGGCTTCAATATATTGTATCATAACGATATGTAGTGTATTATATCAATACGGCCTCGGTACATTTGATTCCATACACAAGGTTATGAATCAGGGTTACACACTTGCAAATATTGACAGTGTTTAAGAAACAAATAGTCGAAAGAAGGATCTTTGTACGTATATAAGTCAATAGTTTCAAGAGAGAAGGGAGACCTCAATTAGACAGTCAGTACGAACAGAGAGTACGCTAAAGAACTCTCTTTCGACCACTGTGATATATTAATTTATTATCTATGTAATAAGACTGTTACCTCGTTCACGACAATGTGGCCGTAAGGCAAAGCCACATTACATGGCGATCCTGCCTATCCAAATCACTAGATGGCCCTGCCTGCCATCTAAGGCTGAAAGAAACCAAGTGGGAAACCGGAACGAACCAACAAAGTAAACAAGAAGGAAATTGGGTAACTACGCGACAAAAGAGGAGGTAATCATAGCGGGAAACGACGCCAACGTGAAAAACAGCGTGGACACTATCGACATCCTAGGCGTAGTGGCATTTGTGGGAGTTATCATCATCTTAACCTCCTGCTGCTGCTACGGAGTGTACAGGCACATAAACAAGAGGATGACGAAGGCCCTCTCCGCACAGGTTCAAATGGAATTCCACCGGAGCCAAGAAAAGGTCTAGCCCAATCCCATGCCCGCCCCGGATCAATTCCTCCAGATACAAGAAGAAGTCAAGGTATTTTATAGCAATCTAAGAAAAGACAATGTTAGTAATAAGTGATAGGAATGTGATTAAACACAAGCAAGCGCAGATAGACAATTTCAAGCATAAATTAGGCGAGATAAAAGACATTTTCAATAAAGTAGCTCATAATCCAAGTACATTAGAAGCAACTAAAGATTGTATCAAGAACATAACTGTTACGTTAAACGAGGCGCCCGAAATTTTGAAGAATAGATTAATTTAAATATAAAAACTAGTAACATGGCCGAAAATTTCGATTTACGTACTGCCTCGAGTTTATTACCTGTAATGAATGGCAAAGAGGAAGTCACTCTCCAACTCATAGATTCAATTGAATTATATGACTCATTGTTAGATGACGCGGGAAAGGAAATCTTAACGAAATACATTCTCAAAACCGGTTATCCGCGAAGGCAAAATTAAGACTACTTAAATCTTACCCCAATAACGCCGCCCTAATCACAGATTTAAAACGCCATTTCGTTACTAAAAAGTCGGTCACGGCATTGACCACGCAATTATACAATGTTAGGCAAGGCGCGAAGTCAATCAATGAATACGGGGAGACAGTAGAAGAACTGCTCGCCCATTTAACAATTGCACAAGCAGGCGACGATGAGACGTTGATCGACAAGTTTCGTATCGTGAACGAACAAATCGCGGTTAATATGTTCGCTAACGGACTTCGTGACACAAATACAAAACTATTAATAAAAGCTCGTAACCCGAGTACGCTGTGCGAAGCTATCCATTAAGCTTCAAACGAACAAATACTTAACCCTACCAATAACAGTAACGCCGTGTATCATTTCTAAAGGAGAGCACCGCATAACAATTCTCACAGTAGAGACAATCGGTACCGAAAATTCAGGCATCCAAATAACGACAACAAACAAAGAAACTTTCTGTACAATAATAACAACTACAATCACGGTTATAGGAAAAAATTTCCGAGACGCGATAAGCGCGACAATCGAAATAAAGTATTTTCTGCATCAGCAAACGCGGTTCCTCTTGATAATGAGGGAAAACGGGAATTGCAGTTTTTTTCAGAAAGCAGTCAACTAAAAACAGATGCTATTCAGTGTTGTTTTAACCTCGACGGTTTAAGTTTTATTAAAGTACGTTTCAATAATAAGGAGAATCTATTTCTAGTTGACACAGGTGCTTCTTTAAGCGTTATATTTATAAATACTAAATATCCAAACATAAATATTGACAAAACAGATAAATTAAACATAGTAGGCATAAACGGACAAACAAAAACAATAAGGTCCGCATTCATTACACTAGAGTTAGGCGAAGCCAAGGTCGAACATAAATTCGCAATATTAGAAGATGTAAACAACAACAAACTAGTAGGAATGATCGGTTCAGATATACTTACTAGGTACAACGCGGTGTTAGATTACGAAATGTACAATCTTGCATTTTTAATAGAAGGTCGGCGAATAACCTTACCTTTACATTCAGAGAAAAACGCGGTTACAAACATCCCGGCTAGATGCGAAGTAATTAAATATTTTAAAATAAATAAAAGTAGCGATTGCGTTATATTACAAAAAGAAGCGGCCCCAGGAATATTTGTGGCTGGGTCAGTGTTTCTCCAAAAGACGGAATAGTGCCCGTACGCGTGGTAGAAATAGCGACGCGACATTGAAAAACTTTGCCCCGACGTTCACAGACCTCGATAATTACAACGTCTGCACTTTTGACTACAATGGTCCCAAATCGGTCGAGCGCGTCAGCAAGGTCTTACAAACAGTAAATACGTCACATCTAAACAAGGAAGAGAATATCGCAATGCAGAAAATTATCGCTAAGTATTGCGACGTTTTTTTTCTCGAGTCAGACAAACTTACGCACACGGATATATACAGGGGAGACATACAGGTTAGCCAACAAATAAATCCTATATATTCTAAGCCCTATCGGTTGCCACACGCCCAAAAACATGAGATCGACAGACAAGTAGACAAACTTTTGTCCGATGGTATTATAGAAAAAGCAAAATCACCATGGTCTTCACCTTTACTATTAGTACCCAAAAAGAAAGATAAAGACGGAAACCAGAAGTGAAGGATCGTGATCGACTACCGTCTGTTAAATAAACAGATAGTCGATGACAGATTCCCACTGCCATCGATCAACGAGATCTTAGACTCACTTTCGGGCACAGTCTATTTTTCTCATTTAGATCTAGCGCAAGGATATCATCAAATCGAGTTGGAACGCAAAAGCCGTCCTTACACAGCATTGGCAGTCGGCACATCTGGTATTGATCTTTGCCGGTTGTAAATGCTGTGTAAGGACGGCTTTTGCGTTCCAACTCGATTTGATAATATCCTTGTACAACATAATTTTTCCAAATTTCTTCCATACACTGCTCTAGTGATTACTTCCACATAGCTATAACTTTATCATCTCCATGTCCATCCCTGAAAATATGTTTATTATAATATTGTTTTGCATGGTCCCAAATAATTTCGATAGCATTAAATTCACAATGATAAGGAGACAATCTTCAATATTTCATGTCCATGACTTTGTAGCAATTCATCTACTTGATACCGTATTTCTTTATGCAAATTTTTAGCAAGGGTAGTAGGTCAGTTTTAAATAGAGTTCGCAAGATATATTATGTTTCGACAAGTATGTAATAATATCATTTTAGATCAAGCCGATGGTGGATGTTTCTTTACTACTAGTGAATGGTAGGGTGCATTGTCCATCACTATTTGTGCCGGTTCTTCCAAATTTGGTATTAAATATTCATCGATCCATTTCTTAAACATTTCTCCATTCATTTCACCATGATAATCTTCTATTTGTGATTTGCTTGAAAACAATAAAGAAGCATTTGACACAAAACATAATTTTGAACCACAATGTAATACAACATATCGCTTGCCCTCATAACCCTCAGGTTTACGCACACTCTGCAGATTATTATCTTGCCGGGTCTCATCAAGCAATACCACTTCTCTCTGAACAGAACAACTCAAATTCTTTATGTAATTCCTAAGAAATGTCAATCTTATCTCTGCAATGTTGGATCGTTCCACTAATGCTCTATGATTATTATCCTTTTTATACACAGCTTTAATGCGTTTTACTGTAACTAATCCCAAGCACAATGCATCTGCCACTCGCTAAACAAAAGGTTTATTAAAATCTAAATATATTATGTGCACATGTAATAGGTATTAACACACCATGGTTTTTCTCTCGTGCAAAATATTGCAACGAATTTAAAACAAGTTGTCGTGATTGCTGCCATTATAGTTTTGAAAAAATAAATTTCAAAAAATATGTATTTATAAAAAGAAAATAAATAACAATTCCATCAAATATCAACGAATGTATGTTGTCAAATGTCAACGAGTAACGACAGAACTACTAAGCGGAAATGTGTGTATTTATCACGGAGTAGGTAAGAATCCCGTCTTTGTCTTACTCAAATAAATTGCTTGAGCCGTATGTCTTTGCTAGAAAACACATACTTTCGTTCAAGCTATCCTTGTCATACAAGTAGATACTGTTTGTTATTCGGATGTGGAGATTATTCTTTGAATGTCGTTGATAGAATTATAGATCAATGACGCAGGGATCATCTTTGGTGATTTGGAGTACAACAGAAATACTGATTAGTACGGACCATAGAAAAGAATACCTAAAAACGGCAACTCCTTGAAGAGAGACGTGAGATAGACAACAGCGCCGTCTTGCGATTCTGCTAGCGTAACAAATAGAAATCTATAGTTGCATACTTTCTAGGTTCGTAGATTTACTATGACCACCAAATTTGAAATACTAGTTATAGCGAATTTAGCACCAAATTTTAAGTAAACATGAAATGTATTATAAAATAGCAAATTAACATAAATAGCAAGTTTACCTCTTTTTTTTATTTAGTAATTAATATATCTTTCAAATAATTTGCAATTTATAATACATTCCAGATTTACTTATAATTTAGTACATATTTCGCCAAACTATTTTATAATAAAAAAGCGCCAACCTAATAATAATTTGGTTCTGAATAAATTCATTTATATCAGAATACAATATGCTTAATAATGTTCTTGGGCTAAATTGTATGGGTAAAGAATAATAAAATACCATAATATTTAATAAAAACATTTATTAAATACATCTGCATAAAATATTTGTATTATGCCAATTGTCTTTATCTAAATATATCGACAAAATAGTTTTTGGTATGAATCAAAGTCAAATACAAAAAAAAACTATGTGAAAAGAAATATTTATATAATTTGGAACAAAGTATATAATTATATATAATATTGTATAGAAATATGCAACACAAAAAAGAAAAAAAATTACATAGATTTACAAATAAATGAATAAATATTATAACAAATGAAAGGAAAACAATACAAACATATCCTCAAGTATTTTGAAACTAAATTGTATATCCTTAGAGTAATCAAGCTACATGCAGCAGTTAGTTCTAAAGCTATATGCTTTAATAAATAATTATTGCCTGTAACTATCTACAGAAGAATTTCGTTTATTCGATGTAGAATTCACACTACTATTTCACCTGTTTTTTGTAGCGGAACTTAAGTAAATAATTCAAGTTTTTATTATTTTAACCCTCTTTGTTTTTTTTGTGATGCAAATTAAACAGCTTCTACAATTATTAATAAAGGATAACAATATTACTACCAGCAATACGCATTTGTTAGATGCACAAAGCAATATTTTTATCCAAGCTAACAACAACACTAACGAAATATGCCATACACAAAAAATTGAATAAAAAGCTAATCTATACATTACATATACAAGGTGTGTATAAATTGTCGCAAAAGCTACACGTAGCGACATTCTTCGTTCGGTTCTGAATAAAAAATCTTAATGTTAAAATGTCATATCATGCTTCGTAAATTCGTAAATGTCAAAATTTGACAGTAATGATTTTGATTGAACTCACTTTGAAATACAAACTTATTGTTCTACAACGTTGCCAAATGTGTTTTTCGTGGAAGTACGTTAATGAATAAATGTTTAAAACAAGCTTTTAAATCAAAAAGAAAACGTTTACGAAATAATACTAGTAAAAATTTTTTCTTTAAACTAAATTGCATCTACCTCTATTAACAGATATCGAAGAGCAAAGGTTAGTTACGCACTAAAAGTCTGAACTTCAAGAACCCCGTGAAAACAAACGAAGCATGATACGACATTTTAACATTAAGATTTTTTATTCAGAACCAAACGAAGAACCAGTAACGCGCCAAGTATCTTCGGCGCCGTCGTGCGAAATACTGATAGGCGCCTTTACCCTATATGTATTGAGCCAAAATTACCAGCCACTCTCCCACAGTTCAACATTGAAATTTATGATGAACTCTTTAGACTTGTTAGTACTGGTAGGTATTTTTTATTTGAGGCAAACAATAGGTTCACATACAAAAAAATATTATTAAAATTTTTATTGCACACTGAAACAACAGTAACAAAATAAAAAACAGTATTCCAAATTATTAAAAACAAAAGGTCAAATAAAATATTTTTAGAGTGCCCGTGTTTTTAAATAGATAAACGTGAAGGAAAACAACGGAAATGTCTTATAGAAATTGGACTTTTCTAGCTTTACTTTTGGCAAATTCATTAATAAGATTTTCAATATTCAGCTGCTGTAAAAAGTCAGACTCTATAGAAATGATAGCAAGATTTTCTAGCCGCTCCTGGCCCATTCTAGATCGTAAGTAATCCTTAATTAACTTTAATTTAGAAAATGATCTTAAATTTATACAAAAAACAGTGCAGATGCAAATATCAAGTACACTCTTTGAAGTAACAATAAAATTATTGCTGTCAATGCTATAATAATTGTAATAATTGTTTTATGTAAATTTGTTGATTTGTTGTAAACTTTCAAAAAATGTTTTTAATATTTTTAAAATTTAACTTATCACAAGTTGCCGTAGGCGCCTTTAAGGCCTTGGCGCCGTTGTGCGCTGCATGACCTTGCCCATATGGACGGCGTGTCACTGCGAAGAACGTCGCTGCGTGTAGCTTTTGCGACAATTAATACACACGTTATATACATACCACATGTATAGGGCAATATAATTGAGTGAAAATAAAATAAACCTTGTTTCTCTTGCCTTCTTTGAACATTAAAATTTTACATTATAAAAGGCAATATGCCTATTTACAATTAGTTTTATTTACGCGGGTCTAGCTGATTTTTTCCTCCTGTATACCTTTGTTACAATTTTTTTACACTCTAATGGTTGATGTTCTATAGAACAATAAAAAAAGATTGGTATTTACAAATTTAACATCAAATAATACCTTTGATTTTTCTCTCACAACTTAATTTTTGCGGTAAATAGAAGTGTTTTCCCTCTCGTGTGATGTTGATAGAATTGCATCTTTGTCATGAATAGACATACTCAGTGGCTTGGAAGATGACAGGTGTGATTCGTACATAAATGGATCTTGTCTGGCATAATAAAATGAATTCTCTATCGTAGCAAGTTCATTAAAAACTAAAAAAAGCAGTGTTTTATTCACTATTTTCGGGGCACATTACATACCTGCGATATTGAAAGTTGGAAGTGCATTTGGGAGCAGTCTTCTACTACATTTACACTCATCTAGAAAGTGAGCATTACATACATATACTTTATAGTATAACTTTTCATCACTTATATTCATCAATTCTTCGTCTTACAAATATTCTAGCCATTTGGCTTTTATTGCTTGATCTTTTACTGGAATCTGATGTCTAGAAAAATTTTTATTTTTATTAACAGATTTATTTGCATTATAGTTTTGATAAATTACCTGGTACATTTTCGATCATAACATCCTTTCACAGAACATGGTTGAATATATCCACCACTCATTCTGAACGCAAAAGAAAGCTTTTAATACATAATTCAATTATTTGTATAATTCGGTTCTTACCTTACTACTGAATATAATCCCCGGGATATTAGAAAAAAAAATTGTCCTCTATAACACACTATATTAAACTACTATAACACAACTCACAAGATTTACGAAACTATGTTTAGTAAAATTACATATACGGCACAATACAATAGCCCACAACACAATACGAATATAAAAAATATGGCGAAATACGACAACCGTCAACGAACCGCAACAAACAGGAGAGGCGAGTCTTTTTCTATGGCGGAAGTCTGTCACCTATCGCATTCAAATACATACTACAAACGCCAAATTACGCTAAGAATCGTCAGATGGCGCTGCAATCAGTGATTTTTTCGTTCCATTTAACTTCCCTACCCCTGGTACTGACAGCAAAAAGAAAATTTGGCAGAACAAAATAAACTTGATTTTGCCTGCATAAAAGCGGCCTCTATTTTAGCCAATGACAAGCTCTTATTTTAAGCCTTATCTTTCCCAACGGTTTATTCTTATTTGGATGCATAATAGTGCGAAGCAGGAAGTTAAATTAGAGAGACTCGTCTCCTAGTATCGGAAATGGGCCGAATTTCCGCTGGCCAGTTAGTAGTACACGTTTTGAACACCTGCAGCGTCAGTCTTCCATTATCGTCGTCAATTGTAAGGTGTCATATGGAAAATTCAGCGTTGTGAACAGTTTTATAATATAATAATTAATATAAATTGTCTTTTACGTTATTATAAACAAAAAAAAATATATATATTTATATTTTATACATAGTTTCAGTTAACACACAAAAAAAAAAACTCATAACTTGGAAGCTTTTCTTTTTTCTTTAGTTCGCTCTTTCCCTTTGTCATTCTTATTTGATTGTTTACATATAAAATACATTCTTACAGTTAAATAAAAGGAAATTATACGACTCGTAAGTAGTTGCTTATGATGTTCACACCCAACAAGAGGTAAGGACATTAGATCATTTTCAGCAGTTTCCATAATATCAAAGAGAGTGTTTGAATTCAGTGCTTTTCTTTCTAATGTATTTTTTTCTTAAATTCTCCATTTGTTCTTTTAACCTGTTAACCTTTAAAATAAATATATAATTATATAAAAATTCCAATACCCATATCGTGTTTTTTACCCTTTTGTGAAGTCTTTGATTTTTTCTTAAATAATTTCTACGACTACGTTTTGAACAAATGTACTTTTCTTGAAGTTTACGTTCTTGAAGCAGTTTAATTGCTTTATAATTTTTCTTGCAAATTTGTTTGCACTTTCCACAAACAGTTTTAGAAGGTCCTCTTTGATGACTGTCTTTTGGAAGCACATAACCAATGCAATCTTTAGCTCTAATAATAATATTAATAACATTAACAACACTTCAGTTATTAGTAGAATTGTTATTTTTACCTTCCCTGATTTGATCCCCAACATGTAATAAGAGATGACAATACATTTAAAGCATGTAACACATCATCTGCATTTTTAATATCGCAAATATTGCTTACATTGATTGCTTTTCCATCTGCAAAAATCTAAAAAAAAACTTGTGTAGACTTAAATTTTTATATGTTAATGCATACCTATACCTTGCTCTGCATTTCCTCATTAATAATAATTTTTCTAGAAATTGAAGATAAGTCTTCTTCCCAACATGAACATATGATGTTGTTGTTAACAACATTTATGAACCAATATTCAGATGGTAATGAGAGAGAATGAATGTTGGCTTTCAAATTATCAAAAATATTTTTATTGATATCAATACTAGGTTGCTTGACCTCATTAATCTGCGGTATCTCTCCCATATCTAGTTCTCCTATAACATCATTTTCATTACTTGTTCCATCTGTGGGGGAACATTTAATCTTTTTTGGTGGCTTCGTTGGCAAAGTTCTTTCAAGTGCTCCCTTGCGTTTTTTTTCTATTTTGGTTAAATATTTCGGGCAATTTGGAAATATTGTAGGCACTACCCCCGATTTCAAAGTCGGGCGGCCTTTTTTTAAATGAAAGACAGTTCTATCCGGCATAGAAGTTACATATTCTCTTTGGATTGCTTCTTTAGTGAAATGTAATTCGCATACTACACTTTTTTTGGTTAATGTTTTATCTGCTCGGGGAATAGCATTTTGCCACTCTTTAAGCATTCCCTGTAAGAAATAAAAGCGTAACCAATATTTTATTAGCCTTCTGAAGTAAAATAAACTTAATGCTTACATCAATTGGTGCTCCAAAAAGACTGGGGTTCGACTTGTTATTTTTTTTCGTTCTTTCCGGTCGCTTGCATAACCTGACCCACACCCAGGCACAAAACAACTCATTCTAAAATAAAAATATTAAACTGGTAAACCAATCAAGTTAAAAAAAACTTGTACTTTTAAATAATTCACCAGAAACTGCACAACACGCGTGTAAATAAGCACAAAAGCAGCTGATAATGGAATACTAGCGCTGTAAGTGGCAACTTTTAGAAGTAGTAACCGGCCAGCGAAATAGACCACGCAAGCGTGACGTCAAATCGCCATTTTCTGTACGGTAGGTCAGGGTCTACGTTCCAAACAAATTTAAAGCGCCATTTGAAACGTATAGTCACTCTTGGTAAAACGATTTTTAATTAATCTTCCTATATTAATATCATTTGTTACTTGGTAAGTATGTAAGCAAAATATCAATATACATATTATAGTTATTAAAAACAAAATATTTGGCAATGGTGTTTTTTATTTGAAAAAAAATATTAGCAATGACTGCAAAAAAGCTTTTTCCACCTCAATAATTCTGCCTTTTCTGTAGGAAAAGTAAAAATAGTGCATCCCTTTTTTTCACTTAATGCTTGCAAGTAGGAGCAAAACACATCACCATTATGTATATCTATCTAACCTCACTTTTGTACTTTAGTTACTCAAGTATAACCGTGCTATAAAACAATTAATATTATTAATATCAGTTTTAAACAACGTCGTTCATACCTACATGCAATAACAATTAAAATTAACTTAAAAATAACAACTTTTCACTTCAAATTTGCAGCGCGTTCCAAATACAATACGAAATACCCTATGAAAAAAATTTAAATGTCGTTTGTTTGGAACGCGATCCCTGACCTTCCGCAAAAATGACGACAGCACTTGCGTGGTCTATTCAGACCCGTTTTTTCGATGCGCGTTTAAATAGACTGCACACCTAATCTTACTTCCTGGTGCGAAGATTTCTATTCGGTTTTACATCAAATGTCTAACCTCTTTGAAAAAAAAACATAAAACACAAAATTTGATATAAATAATGAGATTGTAATGTATAAACAGGTTTTTAAGAATATTTTACAAGCATCGTAACAAAATCTGGACGCCTCGTAAGTCGGGAAAGTACAAAATGCAACTCTGAAGTCGCTTACGATTTCCTATAAACTCTAAGGATGTATCGTAATGAATCGTACAATGAATCCTTTTGAATTATCTGAAATACACTTCCAACAGTTATTTAGTTTAGACAAAAGGTCTGCTACCAATTTAATTAATACTTTGGGGAGCAGTTATGGACTTGCGTGGCCATATTCCACTGCATCTGAAGGTAATTATGTATTTATAATTTTAGAAATTTCTTGTATATATCTGTTTTGAATTGTAGCTTTTAACATTACATTTTACAGACACAGGATCCTTTCAAAATCCAGTAGGTTGTAATTCTTGGATAGCACCAAGCCAAATATCAGTATGTCGAATATTAAATGAAATTTGTTCTGTAATAGCTGAACATTTGTTTCCTAATCATGTGCAGTTTCCAACAACAGCAGATATGAATAAATAAAATAAAAAGAGGTTAAAAAATTAGTTGACCATATAATGTTTTATGAAATATATCTCTATTGTAGTTTCTATGAAAAATGGGGTGCTCAAGGAGTTGTGGGTATAATTGATGGAACTCATGTTGAGATACCTGCTCCCCCCGTAAATGATGTGTATCACCCACTGTATGTATATATTAACAGAAAAAGAAGATATTCTATAAATGTAAGGCTTGTAAGTAAACATATATTGATATAGTGAAGGGTAAAATATCACATTAAGGGCTAATTCTAAATATATTTCATCTTTAGATTGCAGATTCCAGTTGCAAGATGATTGGATGTAGTGCATGAAATCCAGGATCAGTGCATGGATGCTGCTATATGGCAAACAAGTAATATTAAAAATTACTAAAGAGAGCAATGCGAACATGGGGATACCTTAACACATATAATAGGTAAACCTTTACATGTTTGCACATATACTGAACTGTGTATTTATTTTCAATTCCAAAAGGGGATAGTGGTTATCCTCTTGAGCCGTGGCTTTTCACACCATTTGCTAATGTACAAGAAGGCACAATCGAAGCAAATTTCAATAAACACTTAAACAAAACCAGAAACGTTATAGAGAGAACAAATGGTGTGCTATAGGACAGATTTAGGTGTCATTCTAGACATAGGGTTTTGTTATACCATCCAACTAGAGCAGCAAGCAGAAAAAATTATTCATACATGTTGTGTACTTCATAATATTGCAATAAATGCTGGAATATCAATACAAGGTCACGAAATTGAATACAGAGAAAATGATGTTAATGATGGTAAGTCCATTGTAGGTAAAGAAAAAAAAATCACTGTATGCAGTAACAATGAATGTAACTAATACTTCACTTCTTTGCAGATGCTGCTGCTATTAATAATATGTTACTGATAGGACAAGCTGCACGAAATGCATATATTGAAAATAATATAATAATAATAATATAGGCACTCATTTAAATGCACAGACAAATATATATTCATTAATAGAGCAGACCAATTTCCGTGCGCGCCATGTGCGCCGGTGTGAGGATGATTGTATTGCATCAGAACAAAACGCATTCAGTATGTGTTTGGTACTTACTAAGTGTAAGCATACGTAATAAAATGTCGTGCACACAATCACTGATTTCATACATTTTCCATTTTATTTATAGGTACATACAACGTTGCTGTAATATGTACTATTCTTATTTTTCGTGTGTTTATGCACATTACTTTAATAGAAGAAAACGAAATGTATATTTAATTATTTCTGATATAATAAATGTCTCTACTTCTATACTTATATCGGTAACAAGCTCATGTTGCGTCCCTATTATATCGCATATTCTAATATATTACGAATTACACTCCCATACCAGCGCTCATGGCGCGCACGGAAATTGGTCTGCTCTACATTAATCTTATATACACGGTAATTTTATTTTATCTCTGTATTATAGTACATACATTAATCTTATATACACGGTAATTTTATTTTATCTCTGTATTATAGTACAATGTAAATATTAACAATTACAACATTATTTTTCTTGGAATTCAAAAGTAGGATTTTGGAACGAATACTTAGCTATTTCAAATTTTAATAATGATTCGATTTGTTTTGGTGATTGCTTTCAAGTACCCATCTCCTACTTCTTTGAGTATAGTTTGTATATTCTCATAATTTACCTCAGCGTTCTTGCTTAGATTTAGTAATTCTTCAGCTAATGCGATCAAAGGTTTTGTTCTATTGCTAGTGCCATAGATAACCTTAATAGAAAGGACAATAATGTTAAATTTCGAGAATAGATTAGAGCCATCTGAGCAGTTGGGGGATAACTATATTTAAAAGGCATATATAGGGAGTTATTTAAATTTTTAAATGATGTATTAGACTTTTACCACCTTAACTTGAAATACAACTGCACAATCACTATAATTTAATTTGTATTTAATGCTATAGTGAAAGAATTACAAGTCAACCTAATTACAAATATTTGCAATGTTTTTCAACTTCTTTGAAATATATTTCTTTAAAAAATATTACATACCCATGTTTTTAGAAAATATATTCTTTTTTAAATTCTAACATTAAATTTATTTGTAATTATGAAATATTCGATTGTTTGTCTCATTTATATTTCGCCTATCCTTGCCTAATAAAATTCTGTTTATATGTCTGATATAATTAAAAATTAATAATTCCACAAATTTTCTAATGATATATTGTATAGTGTCCGCCATGTGAATACAATATTTAAATTTAATATTTTTTTGAAATGTTCAACCAAACAATTACAAAAACCTTGTTTATATATTCTTTCTGGCAATAAGGATTTTGTCTGACTATATATTTGTATTAACAAGGTGAATAAATTAGCATTAATATAGTTCAATCGTTTTGTTGCACTGTACTCTTTCATAATCGTAAATTTTAAATGACTGTTGTCTGTATTTCTCATGTATAAGTTTTCTATGCAGACATCACACTCCTTGATCATTTTATTTATTCTTTTGGAGACAAAACCAGTCACGTAAGCAGCAATATTTTCTTCTAATTTTGTGGTAGAGAGGTTCATAGGTGATGGTGATATTTGGATCTTTTTTGTTTCCTTCACATCTTTGCTAACTGCCTTAAAACAATAAAATGATTATTATTTACATGTAATTAAAATATCATCAAAAAGTACTATCATTATTGTTATAAGATATTAACCTACTTGAACAAATTTTTCCAGAGTTAAGAAAATAACAGTGTTATCATTTTCGCAGTTGCTGCCCGCTGAGTGTTTTAGGGTAAAATTTTTAACAAACAGGTGTAAATAAATAAAATGGTGTAAATGCTGCAGCTGTAGGGTTCGTAAATCGTACTTTTTGTACTTTTATGTTTATAAAAATAATTGTAAACATTAAAAACTACTTCTCGCGTTAGAGCGTGCATCACTTTATGACCCCCTAGAAAATACATTATGTTCCGTCAAACGTCAATGACAAATGTATTCCGACAATTACTTGAGTAGTGGGGGTAGACGTTTTTAAAAACAGCTTCTACGCAACCCCTCCTAGCGCCAACTTAATTGGCACTTGCTATACTTTTATAACACTCAAAAATCGTCAAAATAGCTTATAAGACAGCCATTTTTTTGTTGCCGCAATAGTACACTTGTTTTGATTAGGTTTGTTCTGGTTCTCAAAAATGAAAATGTTTCAGAACTGCGTAAAACAAGATTTGCGAACACAAAAAATCCTAAATTATTCAAAACTATTTAGGATTTATAAATTAACCAGAACACAAAATATGTATTTTAGCACCATCTTTTGTACAATATTTAAAATCATGAGAAGAACAGTAACGTTACTTGCAGAGTATCAGTTTTTACGTCAGCATTTGAAATCATGGGCGCGCTTCAGTTAGAAATATTAGTTAATAATTTAATATATAATATTAAACTTTTTTTTATTTATACACTATATTTTACTTGGTTCATGGAGGGGAAGCTGTGCTTGACTACCTTCCACTGTATACACGCCACTGGTCAACACAACCGTTAAGTAGTTTTAAAGATTATTTTAATTATGCAAATATAGCATCAGTAGATGTAGAACGTTCGTTTTCTACATATAAGCACATTTTTCTCCGCAACACATTGTTTGCGGAAATTACTATCGAACCACATCTGATATTTGAAATATTTAACCGATTTTACCTAGTTTGTAACTTCACGGAAGACGTTTAAAACGGTAAGTTTTCCAGTACTTTTTATAAATTTATACCTTATTATTTATTTATATAGGTTTCGGTTTTTAACAGCAATAATTTATTGTTCTAGACGCGAGAAGTCGCGGTGGCGAATAACAATATATATATATACGCGCGTGGACGAGCCGCCGGTGCGGAGGGTATATAAATTTATTAAACTAATTTAAAAATAATATGAAAAGGGAAAAGGATAGATACAACTCACCGCAGTCTAAAAAAAGAGCACAAGACAATCAAGATATCGAATATAATAGTTGTCATTTTCATAGCTTACTTTACTAATGTTAACTTTTCAATAATTGCAGGAACTACAATATTCGACATTTAATAACTCGGCTTAAGATTGGGCATGGTATATTTTTAAAATCAGAAAAACAAGATCATTAAAAAAATTTAATAATGTACAAGGCATGTATTCTATTTTAAAAAGAAATATTTTTTTTGTATTCCGTTGAACCTGCACACCACTGTGTTTTTGATAGCATATACAAAAATTCGGTCAGAACCAGGCAACTTTTATTTGAACCATTTTTTGTATATGCAATAACAACAATGATAATGGGTGGGTAGTTTATATTAATAACCTTGTACATATAGCAAAATCTGAAATTTTTAAGGTAGTCAAAATATAAATACTTTCATAGTTATCTAATTCTTTATAATTATTTGTTTTAATTAATTTAAGATTATTTGGACGCATAGAGTGGTCTGTGTCCTAAATAGTCAGGCAAAAACTGATTTTAATGAGTTGGATAATTTAAACGCGATTTGAAGACAATAGTTTTTGAAGATAGCGTTCAAAGTTCTAGGCGATGAGTAATATGGTAAACAAACTTATCACCTTGATTGAAAAAACTAAAAATGCAAATACATTTAACTTCATTCCGTTAAGCTAATTACCAATGTAATATTTCCATAATCTGGAATAATAATATATTATTCCAGGTTAATTAAATACGTATACAGTATTCCCCCGTTTTACAAAGGCTCGCTTTACGGAATTTCGAAGTTACGAACATTATTATTAAATTATAAAATTCGATATACGAATGAAAAATTTGCTATTACGAACGTGTGCAAGTCGTGGTGAAATTACTACAAGGTGGCAGCACAACACCAAGTACTGCCACCTTATAGTAATTTCACCATAGTGCAAGTTGTGTATTGTACAATTTTAATTTAATTTGGGAACTCACCGAAAGCAATAAGTTAGGTTCTATCATTCATTGAATTTCTTTAGTGCAAGTTTTGTATTGTTTAAGTGGAGTCAAATAATTTTTTGTTGGAGGTATATCAGTAAAATCTATTATTGCTTGTGTTATATTAAGTCGAAATAAATTTTGCTATACAAATGCCAGGTAAACGAACAGAAACTACGGTTCACGCCACTAGTGCAAAAAAGATTCGTAAAGCGATCACATTGGATGTAAAGCTTGATGTTTTAAGACGGCTCGAAGCAGGTCAGAAAAATAATGAAATAGGAAAAGCTTTAGGCCTCGCTGCTTCAACTGTTTGTACAATTAAGAACAATCAAGATAAAATAAGAAATAGTTTACAAAGAGTAACATTAACTGCAAAAAATGTTTCAAAACAAAGAAGTGCTGTAATGGAAGATATGGAACGAATGCTAAGTGTATGGATAGACCACCAATCCCAACAAAATATTGCAATAAGCAACACTATTATACAAGAAAAAGCCAGAAACCTTCACCAGTCTTTAATAACGAAAAATGGGGAAGGATCTAAGACAGCAGTTTTTAGCTAGCAAAGGATGGTTTGATAGATTTAAAAAACGTCATTCCTTATATAATATAAAAATGTCTGGTGAAGCAGCAAGTGCAGATGTTGAGGCGGCAAGAAATTATCCTGCAACATTAAAACAAATTATAGAAGACGGTGGCTATACCCCACAGCAAGTATACAATGTAGACGAAACAGGCCTGTTTTGGAAAAGAATGCCATCTAGAACATTCATTTCCAAACAAGAAAAATCTGCGTCAGGGTTTAAGGCAGTTAAAGACCGTATTACGATTTTATTTGGAGGGAATGCTGCAGGAGATAATAAGTTAAAGCCCATGCTTATTTATCATGCCGAAAATCCACGAGCCTTCAAAGGTTGTAACAAATCAGAACTTGGTGCTATCTGGCGATCAAATAAAAAAGGGTGGATGACAGCAAATCTTTTTGAAGACTGGTTGAATAATTTTTTTGCAAGTTCTGTGAGAAAATTTAATTTAGAGCAAAATATTTCAAACAAGGCATTGCTAATTATTGACAATGCACCTAGCCATAAGCTAACTCTCATACCTGACAACATCAAAGTCGTATTCCTACCACCAAATACTACTCCTATACTTCAACCAATGGATCAGGGTGTAATTGCTAACTTTAAGGCTTATTATTTGCGCCGCGTTTTCAAGAATCTTATCAAATATGTTGATGGTCCAAACCGGACAACTATTACAGAATTTTGGAAGCAATTTAATATATTTAATGCTATTGATAACATTATAAAATCTTGATGAAGGAAACAGCCATGAATGGAGTATGGAAAAAATTATGGCCCGAATGCACTAATGATTTCGGTAGTTCATTACAAAACATTCAAAATGAAATTGTTGCTATGGCACACGAAGTTGGTATGGATGAAGTGGGCAATGAAGATGTGGCAGAAGTTCTTGGATCGGGACAGGAAGATGTTTCAAATGAAGAATTAATAGCGATGCTTGAAGGAAGCACGGATGCAGAAAATGCGGGGAGTCTTACGCATTGCGAAAGTTCTCGTATTTTGACATCGCAAAAAATGTCAAAAGCGTTTTCTCTTATCCAGGAAGCTATCGATATATTTTCGGAAAACGATCCTTCTGCAGAAAGAAGTCTTAAGGTTTCCAGAGAAATAGAAAACTCAATTCTTTGCTAGACAATTATACAAAGATAAAAATAAATGTGCGAAGCAAACCTCATTAGTTTCTTATTTTTCTAAAAAAAAGTGTTGCAGCTCCTAATATTCAAGAATCTGTAGAATCTATTTCTGATGCCAGTTTAGATGAAGGATCATCTACTAGCTTAGGCGAGGGCTCATACAACACATCAGAATAGATATAACATTTATAATTAATAATTTTTTTAATATGTAATGTTAAGTTATTATTTTAATTTTAAAATTAAATGTTCTAATGTAAAATTTGCTTTTTTAATGAATGTCTTATGTATTTTATTTTTAAAACGAATAAATTTCTTTTTATATCACTTTGTTATATGTTTTTAAAAAAAAGGGTTTCGCATAACGAACATTTTGGGTACACATCTATATATTTTTAATACAAACTTATACTAATATGGATCTCGCTTTACGAATATTTTTTATCCCTGGAACGTATCTATTTATTTTCAGTAGAATGGCATACTACCCGCTATACGAATATTTGATATACGTCTACTTTCACAGAACGTATCCTATTCGTAAATCGGGGGATTACTGTACATATTACAACATAATAACTAGGAACTTGCACAAATATAAAATATGATATTAAACATTTATGTATATTCTAAAAACAAATATATAATAAATACTAATTATTATTATTATTAAACCTATAATCACCAAGAATTCATTTATCGATTAATGTTCCTCGAACTTTCTTTAATTCTTGAGCCTGTTTCATTTCTTGCTTTCTTTTATTCATTCCTTTCCTTTCTAACTGTTTTTCAATAATTCTTGCATTGTTTGCGTAACTATCTGCAACTTCTCTCTGCCAAAATTAAATAACAAATTAATATATCATATTGGTAATAATAAATGGAATCAGAAGCACCAGATTATTATTATTACTTTTATTATGATATTATATTAAGATATTTTTAAAAATAAAAAATATTTAAAATTACAATTGAGAACACCAGCAAAGTACTGTAATAATAAAAGAGAACTGCAAACTTACAGCTTCAATTTCATCTTCTTCTTCATCTATTGTGGAGACAGTAACAGAACTAAACTTTCCCATGTTTTTAGTATGTTTAGTGACCATTATTTTCTTAGGTTTCTCGATAACAACTTGATTATATATATCTGTAATGGGTCCTTCACTTGTAGACTTAATAACAGACCCTTTTACAATAAAGTTAATATGACTTTTGGGATCATGTTTGTAATACAACAACAATGCACACTTTTTGCATTTAAGTCGATACTGTCTTTCAATACCTTCAGCACGTTTTAAATATACTGCCTCATCAATATCTGCTATTATTTTATGCGCGTGATTAGATCCATCTAATACTCTGGCACCATCTCTTTTTCTCAAGGGTAGCTTTTCCATTGGACAATCTAAGATTAATGTCATTTGGCCACACAAACAATAGTATATGTGTAGAGGTTTTTCATCTCCATACTCTTCCTGATCTTTTGTATCAGAACAAGCAATACTTCGTGATACTACTTTAGGCATTTTACGTAAACACAATTAATGATAATTAAATAAGAATCATTTGGAAATTATTTATAAATGTGCACATACACATAAATACACATTAATTAAGCAGTACTAATGCAAAATTTGTACTACTAATGTTTTAATATAAATAAAGAAGCCTTAACAAAAAAACTGACACCATAATAACATTGCCATAAAGTGATAATAAAGATCAGAGAGTATGAATAAACAAGAGATGTCAAGTCCATGTTAAAACGTGGAGACATTCGCCCTCTACAGTTGCGGATTTTAATTAAATTGCTTGCGCGGAAAATTTAAATGTATATGTATTTACTCGTATTAGAAGTATTCAAGTTTTTATACTTTATCTAGTGACTAAATGCAGATAAAATCTTCATTTTGTCGCTAGATAAAGTAAAAAAAATATTTCAATTAATATAATTAATATTTAATCTGCAATTAAACAATACTTACGCATCTTTTGCTAATGTTTGTTCCACATAACATCAAGAATAGTATGTGCCAGTAACAACAATATTCACTTCATACAGTAAATAATAAAGAATAAATTAAAACACTTGGCTTGTTTCACTATGAGATTTATTTAAATTCTCTAACATCTGTTTCGGCTGTTATCCCATTCTCAAAGAGATTTATAAATCTAGAGATTTATCTTTAGATTTATAGATCTCTTTGAGAATGGTATAACAGCCGAAACAGATGTTAGAGAATTTAAATAAATCTCATAGTGAAACAAGCCAAGTGTTTTAATTTATTCTTTATTATTTACTGTATGAAGTTAAAATGTTTCACCAAGAATTATCTGCAACAACAGCCGAGAATATTCACTTGTTTTGGCACATCTTTTTGCAGGGTTTAAATTGAAAGTTTTAATAAAGTAAACGCTATTTTTTAAAAAAGCAATATTTTATTAATTATGTTCATTAGATAAATCATATATTGCAACACTTTTGATGCATGTTGTTGTAAATAGGCATTAACAACCGTATTGGGTCTAGCATCTTGTTTAGACAATTTTTTATTCACGAGTTTTATAAAATGATTTGCCATAACAACTGTTAAGGAATAACACATACTTATTTCTTCTCGGTGTTGACATTTTAAAAATACAAGAATTTTAATTTATTATAGACATATAATTCTTGTATCCAATCATTTCATTCTCCCCAAAAATTCAATTTTTCTTGGAATCAGAGAAAAATTATTACAAACAATACAGACATAATCAAGAAAATATATACATATACTTAATGTGAAATGTTACTAGTTACAGTAAGTTAAATAATAAATTATCTTATATCTAGAAAGCCTTTAGTAAATAAGTAGTAATTGCATATGTTGTGAATGAATATGGAACTTAACTAAAACAGCATCTACATGTAACTTACGTCTTTGGAATGTAATATTTTTAGTGTGATATACTGGTGAAACTGATATAGAAGTTGATGTATTCAGACAACTTGCGTCAACTGATATATTTCTTCTTTGGGGTGTGCCAATTTGTATACCTGAAGTGCTTGAGCAACTTATAGCTAATGTACATTGTGAATCAGTTTCTAATGATAAATGTACAGTAGGTATTGTACCACGATTTAATTTTAATTTTTCTTCAGTTTGAAACTGATTATCTTGAAAATGCCTTTGACAAACATTATATGAATGTAGCACTTTTTTCTGAGGCATTTCTAACAGTGCACTATTATTTACCGCTGCTAACCAATTATTGTTTAAAGTATCGTCTCTTGGAAACGTAAAGTACCGTATTTGTGGATCATCGACAAATCTCTTCCCCGGTACACAACATTTTTTTCGGTACTGGTACGATTGCTCCTACAAGTAATTTGATAAATCTATTAAGAATTTATTTCTGGTATTTATATAACAAAACAGTATACTTACCATTTCAAAAGTATTTTCGTATAAATATATACATATTCCATAAAATAATATGTTTATTGTTCTATAATCAACTTTAACCCTATTTTTTTCTGGCAACTATTTAGGGAATTACCAAAACTATCATATTTTTCAATAGGTTCGCACGATAATACAGTTCTCTACTGCCTCACTTTCCGATTTTATTGCCATCTCTTATTGCGGATTCTAAACAAAAATATGTCTCGCATACTTCCATAAACATGCCTACCCACTGATATAGATGACCGATACCACAAAACATAGATAACATAGAAAATTACTATCGTTATAGTTGTGAAGTTAGGGGAAAATTGTTCGATTGCTTCAGAGCGCCATCTAGCGTGGGGACAAAAAAACTCTTCTATGTAAACGCACTACGGTTTTAAAATTAATTATTATTTTTAACGTTAATTTGCTTATGGTTTAAAAAGAAATTACCAAGACTATATCATAAGCAAAGAATTCAACATAATTAATCATCTACTTCGAAATAAACAACGAAAATGAAATTAGAATATCAGTTAAGCAATTTTATTCAAACCATCTCAAATT